>MAVT02000856.1:6630-19855 GCA_001702395.2 Diaporthe helianthi | reverse complement strand
AGTTTAAATTAAGAATTTTATAAAGTATAATATTTAAACAGTAAATATTACTAAGTAAACTAAGTTTAAAAAAATCTCTATTAAATAAAACTAAAGAATACCCTACTTAAAAAGACAAAAGATATTTAAATTAACTTTATTAAAAAAACTATAATTATAAGTTTTTCAACCTTATACTTAAAATAGTTATATTTATTATTAAAGCATAATTAAATTAGTTTATTTTTATTTTAAACTACTTTAATATAATAAATACTTAAGCTTTATAAAATATATTTTAAGTTTTAGTAGTTATTTATTATATTTTAATCTTAAAGAAGTATATTTTATTTTCTTAAAAATAACTTTATAAGTTTTAATATTAGTTTTTAGTATCTTACTTTCTTATTATATTCTTTTAAATTCCTAATTAGTAGTTTTAAAGATTTAATTATAGTTTATATCTTAGCTTTATTACTATAAATACTAAGAGTATAGGTTTATAAAGTAGATTAATAATCTACAACGTTATTATACTAGTTAAGTTTCTAAAACTTTACTAGGACTAAATAAGAATTTATCTAGAAGGAGTAGTCTCTTCTCGAGGAGGACGCACAGACCACCTATACCTGCCTTAAATGGCGGTAGGAAAATGTAGAAACACGTTGCTGGTAGGCCTTTAGGATAGCCTTTTTTAGCTGGGTTTATCCCTAGGCCAAAAACTTGTGTGTCCGTCCACCTCGCCTGCTCGCCTGCTCGCCCGCCAATGCCGGTGCTGGGATGTGCAACGTATCCACGCTGCCAACAGTGGGAAAGGAGCGGCCACGAGAAGTAGATTGGAAGCATCGGGGTCGCAAAGAAGTGCAGGCCAGGGTGTGGGTTCTTGCGCGCAATTCTACACTAGGTGACACACGGTGAGGTACACGGTGAGGTACACAGTATGGCCGCCGGGGTCAATCCCGGCGGCGGGTCGAACCCGTGGGAATAGGAGAGATGCCAGGTTTTGACAATGACACCTGAAACTTTAAATGGCATATCACCGAGGGCTGCCTCGCTTCTACCTTCTCAACGGTGTGTCAGGGGGACGATCATCCCGAAACCTGGGCGTCGCACATGCAGGAGGGTGAAATGAACCCCAGCCACAGCGTCAGCGTCGTCGGACTCAAAACCAGAAGCTCGAAATGCGCCGCGCTGCCGCTGCGCTGCTGTAGTACCTTGTCTGGGGGCCGGGCAAGCTTGAACCACCATCCATCCGATGCTGTTCAGAGTCAGTCAGCTGGGCCAGGGCCTCGACGGCTGCACGACATCATCGCACGGGCGGCAGAGTTTAAACATGCAGAATGTCGCGACAACACCGCTGGTCCAATATAATGTACCGTCGACCGATGCAAGGTTGGTGGTTGGACGTTGAGAGACAGAAGACAAACCAGGGGAGGGGGTCGTGGTTTCATTCATGGAGGGTCTGGACATAGAGCTGCAGGCTGCAACAGGCGGACTAGTTCTCCTTCAGGCCAGCAGAGACACCACCAAGCTTCCTGATTCGGACTGGGGGCTCTGGCTTGAACCGCTGTCTTGTCAGGCTTATCCGGGAATGTCAGATCTTGGGCGTGTTGGATTCGTTCGGGCGGATTAGTTCCCGGCGGAGAAGCTTCGCCCGTGCGGCGGCCTGCCCCGGCGTGTTGGTCGAGGGCCGGTGGCTGGCCCCGGCTTCCAGACCCGCAGGTGAGATGTGGATATAGGCTGCACCGTCGCTTACTCGAAAGATGCGGTGATGTAGACGGTTGTACGGATGTACATACAGGTAAATGAGGGATTGCGAAGGCGAAGGTGACACGCTGGGGGCCCGGCCGGCCAGCCTGGCTCGTAACACATACCGCATCCTTTGGCGTTTGTAGTTTGAGGATGATGGTTTTGGGCAGGTCGATAGCGACGTTGATGCTTCCACCCGTGTATCCAGTAAGTCATTGTTGAAGCAGGATCGCAGTTGAAGCGAGGCGCAGGCAATGGCGAATCGTATCTTGGGGAGCGTTCGGAGACGGGCAATCTGACCTTGTCAGGCCCAAGGTGCGTCAAAAGGCATGTGCGAGTACATGTGCGCAGGTAATAAGTAGCCTGTCTGGCAGTCTCTGGCTGGTTCAGGCAGGGTACGGGGCGCCAGAAGCTGGCCGGCCGATGCTGAACTCTCAAGGCTCAACAGAACGAGGTGTTCCATCGTGGCAGCAGTCCCGCAGGTCCCGTCGCGGCGAGCTTGGAGGCGAGGCAGCAAGTGCATGGAGAGCAGGCGAGATCGCTCAAATCCCATCTCGTGACGTGGGTTGTAACTGTCGGGTTTTCATCTGGTCCGTCCAGCCTCGTCGCTCTTTGCACCTGCACCTGCTTATGCCAATGCCAAGTTGGGGGGGGGGGGCAGGTACTCCGTACACGGTACGCAGAAGACCTGGGTACCGTCGCGCTATGGCGTTCTGGCGCTCTGCTTCTTGGTCCCTCGTCCCTCAGTCCCTGCCCAGACCCCGAGTTTCCAGATGTTCGAATAAATGGGGTAAGGGTGCAGGTGGGCTTGACGATCAGCTTGTGACCCCTGCCCTGCTGCCCTGCTGCCTGGTCCCCACGCTCTGGATACGGTAGCTTGCCTGGTTGGACGTTTGGGGCGATTGGCAATTGGGTGGCAGGCTGGCGGGCTGGGTGGACGGACTGAATGGAAGGATTGCAGGGTGGGCGAGTGGCTGGATGGAAGGTGCTCCAGCCCAGAGCACCCGCTGTTTTCTCACCTCACCAGGCAAAACACGGGTTGGGGTTAGACTACTATCCTCTGTGCAGTCCACCTTTGAACCTTGGAAGGTACTGTGAGGGTAGGAGCGATAGACCAACGGGGAGGGTACTAAAAGGAGCTTCTTAGCAGTACTCTTGCGAGCAGTTTTCTCCCGAATACAACACTCTTTTAGGCCCTGTACCTGGGTACTCAGCAGTGAGCACATTATCTGTGCTGCACGCAGATACTACCTAGGGCTAGGTAGGTAGGTGCATGGGTACCTACCTAGGTAGGAAGTGTAATCTGATCGTGCTTACACACCGTTGCAGCCCCCGTCTTGCCAGCTTGCCCACTTGCCCACCAGCCTGCCCAGCCAGTACGTGCCGGCCAGTACCTTGCAGAGTCGGGTCGCGAAGCGGTGAGCTCAAGTACCCTCCTCCTTCCTGCCCCAAGCTCCACAGGTGGGCACTCGCGCATGCTACCTACAGTACACAGTAGGTAGTGTATGTACACTAGATAATGGGTAGGTGGCATTAGCAGCCTTTTCAGACTTCTGCTCGGGGCTTTTGACCACCATTGAACGAGGCCGGTTGCAGAGCTGACTTGACTTGGCCCACGCTCTTCAATGTTCCCCCATGCATGTGGTACGTGCCTACCCCCCCCCGTCCACCCTAATAACCTCGAGCGGGCCTGCTGTAAATTGTCCAGCTCCTTTTCGACGACCTAATCTCAAGCCTGACCTCCAGTTACCTGCACTGCACTTGACGACACGAGGTCACTAAGTCCACCAACCAGTCGATCAAGGCAAGATCCAATGCCAATGAGCCCTTGTACGACATTCGATCCCTCGACCTCTGCTCTCGAACTCGACCTCACCCTCAGGCCCGCGACTCCCAGCCCCATTCATCCATCTGCCTATAGCATCACCACGACGCTCGCCTAGCCTGTCAACGCGCCAGGCGTCCCACACACTTACGATTCCTGTTCCAGTCTGCCACCCGCACACGTGCTCCTGGGGCCAAGACCGCGCCCGCCCTCTTCTTTTGACTACCTAGGTATCATAACGAGACGCGCCGTCCGCCACAGCTGCGGCAACTGCCCCGGGCACATTGGCAACAGCTGTCAAGGCCTCAAAGACTGCGACGGCCAACCTCGAAAGGCATGATACCCACCAGTCCTGCAGTGCCCACCTCCAGCCAGCCTCTGACCGGGGTGCATTGACCGACAGCACCCTCGTGTGCTCGACAGTCGGCCACAGCTTGCCCACCCCCCGCCCCCCACCCGCCAGCAATAAAGAACACATATCACACCCATAGACAACCAAAACCTGCCGGCGCATCCCCGCGCAGCACAGTCCAGTCCAGCAATTCGTTTTTTGGGTAATCTGCCGCTTCAAACGGGCCCCGGCACCAAGCTCTTGACTTATCGGGAGGCAGCAGGAAGGCCGTCCTTTTCCGCAGACAAAGAGGGGCCGCTTCGACGGGCCTTGACCTGTACCAACACTTAACCTTCAGAGCCCCATGTGAGAAGTTATGCGGTGTGTCTAAGTTCTGTCCTTTCCAGAGCTCGCTTCCCTCTGCCAGCTTCCAGCTTCCAGCTTCCAGGCCCCCCGTCTCGTGGCCCACGACAAGCTCTCGGCAGCCTCGCTGGCGCATCCGGTCACTTTCGCCGTGCCGAACGCCCCCCGTCTTTCCGGACCAGATGCTGACGGCCTTGTCTTTTCACGCGCAGATGGCACAGGTGATGGATAGCCCGCATAGATCGCTACTTGGGGACGGACATGGCAAAGACGATCCAATGGCCCCGCGCACCGTTCCCATACTTACGCCAACCATACAGATGTCGGCCCCGGACAGCGAGCCCATGGACATCACAACTCCCACCAACTCATCAGCGCCTGCCTCTACCACAAAGAGTCCTGCTCGGGAGAGGGATCGAGACACCAATGGCACCCCTTCCCGCTCAGAAGCACAAGCGGCGAACAGCTCCATGACAATGCCTGCGCCCACGGCGGCGGCGGCGGCTGTCCACGGCCCAAAGATTGTTCAGACTGCTTTTATACACAAACTATACAAGTGCGCCGCCCCATGATTGCCTTCTGTTGGGTGCACGGCCGTGTCAATGCTGACTCATCTGCAGTATGCTCGAGGACAGCAACATATCCCACCTCATATCTTGGTCAAATACTGAGGAGAGCTTTGTCATGTCGCCGACCTCGGAGTTCTCCAAGGTGCTCGCGTATGTGTGCCTCTGATGCTTACCGTCTTTAGGCCCACGCCACTGACGTGAACGTTGCCAGACAATACTTCAAACACACCAACATCTCCTCATTCGTCCGCCAGCTCAACATGTATGGTTTCCACAAGGGTAGGTCACCCCTTGAGACGAGCGGCGGTGTACAGCTGATTGATCGGACAACAGTGAGCGACGTGTTCCACAACGGCAGTCCCGAGCACCCCTTGTGGGAATTCAAGCACGGGAACAACAGCTTCAAGAGGGGCGACTTGACCGGCCTGCGAGAAATTAAACGGCGCGCTTCTCGCCACGCCCTCGTCACTCAACAGAAGGCACAGCAATCACAGCCAGGGACGCCCGCAGAGCCGATGCAGCCGATACAAGATGTTGGTGGTGATCCCAGACTCTTTGGGATCGAGCGCAGTGTACAGGACCTCTACGCAAGGCTTGATCGGTCCGAGTCAAACGCACATTACATGCAGGTCAAACACCAAGCACTTCTTGATTCTGTCAACCGACTCTTGTCCTTTAATCAAGAACAATCGCGGATTCTGATGACCCTGGTGTCACCGGAAAACCCCATTCACAGAGACGGTAAGCTTGCACAGCCGCTGTTGAGTCCTGAGAGACACAGCTGACATGACCGAAGCCCTGGCACTGCGGGGGGATATTCAGCGTCAGGCTGAGATCATTCGTGGCCTGGAAGATCCTCACGAAGGACCGTACTCGACCAGCCGTGCATACCTCGGCAGTGTGGAGAACGCGCCGGTCTCGCCCCGGCAGTTACCACAGGACGATCAGCGAAGGTCGAGTCTTGCTCCACCGGGCCAACCCCGTGCGCCGTACGACTATAGGCCGTCAATTCCGTCCAATCTTTCCATGTCCACACGTCGCCCGTACGGCTCCATTGGCGGCAGCACCATGAATCAGGTTTCCACCCCGCCGGCGCAGTCGCCATCCACCCTACGTCCACAGGCCCCGCCGCCCCCACCAGCGGCGCCTCATCACCCACTTGCCGCTGTAGAGCATCCGGGCAGTCTCGCACGACGACACACCTCAGCAGACATACGCGCTCATGGATGGCAGCCCCAGCCGCCCCCTTTCTCCTCGGGACCACCCTCCAGCCATCTTCCGTCTTCGCCTAGCCACCTTGGCCCTCCCGATGAACGTCGTGAGTCCCTCTCACACTATCCTTTCCCAGCGAGTCACCAGTCCCATTCCCGACCATCCAGCCCACCGCCACCACAACCCAACTTTTCGAATGGAGACGGGTTTGAGAAGCTGAGGAACTGGGAGTGGGGCTCCGCCACGCAGAGCCGAAGGAGTATCTTCCAGGACAGCTCAGCTCCACCAACTCGGCGCGGCAGCATGGCTCATATTCTGAACAATGATGACGGGGATGGCCCTCGAGGAGACGATGACCGCAAGAGAAAGCGACTGGCCTGAGGTCCATTGACAGAAGCGACAGTGATCAATGGTCACCCAACAAGGTGACTGATGCAAACGGAGACGCTTTGCTCAGAAATGTGACGGCAAGGCAGGGGGAACAGTATCCCTGCACAGGTCTGGTCCATCCCGGGGATATTCAAACGTCCATACACTACTGGTATATTGATTATTGGGTGCTGGGTGCCTTTAGGCTGTCTTGCATGTGCGGACTGGGTGGACAGACAGCGTACTTTTTGGATATTTGGTCTACGTATGTTTTGTCACAAAACGAAACTACATATATGGGTAATTGGGAACGGTGTCTTTGTTTGGCTCTTTGCCCCCGACTGCGTCAATACACTGACTGTACTTGATAGTTGCGAAGCCTGACACGAGTTTAGACACACCATGATGCAAGGGGGCCCAAGACAGACGACAATGTCACTATCTTTGGGGCCGCCCAATCGCTTCATATTGCGTATGCAACAGGGGAATAGCAATTCTTACTAGTACTTTTCTTGTATGATTGTAGCAGTACTGGTAGTGGTACTGTTGGTAGTGGTGCTTCTGGTACGGTGGTAGAGTAGCATCTGTGTTAAGGGATAGAGATGGACTGTTTCGAAATGTTTAAGCACGTGCTGCTTGAGGAAGACTCAGTGGGCAGCGCTACTGTGCTTGATTGCCGACCCCCTCCAATGGGCAAGCAATATCGATCATTCTTACCATCCGTACATGGTTCCGTGACAATTCCATCCCAGGCCGTAGACCCAACGTCATGACACAAGTCGTTTACACCTCAACGCATTTCTTGAGATCCGCTTGAGATGTATGCCATTTCAGTATACGTACACTCACTATTTCTTTACAGAGTTTTCTGGAGACAAAGAGAGTTGAGCCCTCTCAGGGCGCTGTCTGTACCCCGGCGGATGTCAAGCTGACAAGGCCAGTCTAGAGAGCTTTCTGTGCAATGCCTCCGCGATGGTTACCTAGTCAATATAGTACTCAAATTTGGTCTAGCCCAAACACACGACCAAGTTTCCCACATGTAGACGCTTCACGACCTGAGATGAACATCTCTGTCAAGCAACCCTTTCCTTTGGCGGGAGCACAGCCCATGTCCAGGTTCCTGCCTCCTTTCCGAGGGCTCTCATTGGCAGGTAGCCTGCGTTTACCCAGGACCTTAGGGTATGTGCACGCCATGCAGGCCTTCTTGAGAGCTTCTCCGGAATGCCCAGTCGCATTGAAAGTTGCTATGATCCTATCCTCGAAGACCAAGTAAGTCATAAGCTGTACTCCTAGAAACAGGCAGAAGGACGCATTAGAGAAAGAAAAACAAAGAAGGAAAAAAAAAAGGTCACAACAGACAAAACGACGAAAAACTCCAGCCGTGGTGTGTGTATTATGTGTGATGATTCGCCTTTCGTGGCGGACCTCCTCCTTCACTCATCAGTCCGCCCAACGATGAAATGACATAGCAGTACGTCTTCGGAACTACCTGGTTGCCCGACCATAATGACGCCTTGTGCTGCATGCACAGGGCCCCACGGGCGGTAGGAGAGAGCCCCAGGTGCCATTCACCACTTCAATCTATGCGCAGAAAAGCAGCAGGAAAACCACGAAACGGGGCAAAGTTGCAATCCGGATCCCAAAATGACCACCAAACCGGCAATCCTGACTACCCTGCACGTCTCGCGTATGGCCACATCTCGTGATGGTCGTGAGTGTTGGGGCTTCCAAGAGAACTTTGGCGATGATCGCGGTGCTGATACAAAAGTTGTCGAGACGGGGAATGGGGGCTGGCGGGCGCTTAACAGCAGCTGTTGCTGGAGCCGGGCGATACGCCGTGGCCGGGGCCGACCTGGACGTTTGGCTTTGTGTTGTTGGTTGCTGTGGTGCCCATGCGCTCCTTGATTTGCCGGGCCATGGTCAGGAAGGCCTGCTCGACGTTGCTGGCGTTCTTGGCCGAGGTCTCGAGGAAGGGGATGCCCAGGCTGTCAGCGAACTCCTATTTTGTAGTTAGTAAAGTGGGTCTCGAGGGGCGGTCTCGATTAGATAGCACCGCCAGCATGTGATGATGTGTGCTCAAGACAACAGCAGGAACAGCCTGACCGGACCGACGGTGGAATCGTACCTTGGCGACTGTGTAATCCACGACCTTTTTATCAGCCATATCGCTCTTGTTTCCGACCAGGAGCTTGTTGACGCCCTCGGTGGCGTATCTGTCGATCTCCTGCAGCCATTGCTTCACGTTGTTGAACGAATCCATGTCGGTTACATCGTAAACGACGCAGATGCCGTGGGCGCCCCGGTAGTAAGAAGAAGTGATGGTTCGGAAACGCTCTTGACCTGCGGTGTCCCACTGTGCGGCGGTAAGTGTTTGTCAGCTGCTATCTCTTGGGGTCTTGGCTGTGGACGTTGCCTGTGTTGGGCTTGGGCTTGGGCTTGGGCTGGCTCACGATCTGCAGCTTCACTGTCTTGCCGTCGAGCTCGATCGTCCGGATTTTCTGCGGGAAAGTCAGCCATGCGGAGCTTGGAAGTGGCGGGGGCCAGAGCGTACAAAGTCCACACCGATTGTAGAGATATAAGACTCGGTGTAAGTGTCGTCGGCGAATCGCAGGAGCAAACAGGACTTTCCAACACCGGAGTCTCCGATGAGGAGCAGTTTGAAAAGGTAGTCGTATCTGGTTGAAGTCAATAAAGATGTCCGTGGTGGCCAAGTCGGGCCGTGGGATTCCTGATGAGATGGCAGGGCAAGCATGCGGGGGTGGAGAGGCTCTGTGAGTCGGTCAGCACAGGAGGACGTCGAAGACGGCAGGGAGAGGGCATACCACTCGGGATTCATGGTGACTTGGTTGCGGGGCGCGAGGAAAATGCAGGTTCTGGAGTATGAACTGGGGCAGGTGTTGAGCAGCGAGGTCTGCGGCGATAAGGGGATGGCGGAGGGTTGATGGATTGATGGACGAGGAAGAACGGCAAAGTGGCAGACAGGACAGGCTGCATCAGGAACCGCAGGTAGGTTGACTAGTTGACTGGCTGACTGGCTGACTGGCTGACTGGCTGACTGTGGAGGCTGCTCTAGACCGGAACATCACTGGGGCACGGGCCACAATCCCGCTTTTCCACGTGATGATGCAAGTGCCTACCTAGGTACCTAGCACCTAGGCACTGGAGTAAGAGTTGGCTGTGAGGATGTGCCGCCAGGGCCCAAGAAGTTGTATTGGAAAGAGAAAACTGCTCATACGAGTACCTAGGTACTGTGCCAAGAAGCTCCTTTTAGTACCCTCCCCGTTGGTCTATCGTTCCTTCCGCCCACAGCACCTAGGAGGTAGGTAGTCAGTATGTACCTGTGGTGCAGTCAACCCCCCTCCACAGACAGACGCCCACACACCCAACAATGCATCATACCGCAGGCTGAGTCAAGGGCCAACAGCTGATAGTCCCGCGTGTCTATCTCAATCATACCTCACCCTGGGGCTCTTCCTAACAACTTTACGGTTGATAGATGTTGCCACTCCACGTGGGGGTCGGCCTCCCCGGGACTTCGCGGAGAGTTTCTATACCCAGGTAGCGGGCAGCTACAATCAGTGTCTCCTTCCCTGGGCTGCCAGGCTGGTCTGGGCCATGGCACGGAGTAGAGCCGCCTTGGACATCGTCGGAGCTGAACGTGAGTAAGGTGCTAACTTTTCTGCTCCATTCATGCCATGTCACAATTATTATGGGCTATTATGGGCATTATCTGCGTTGTTGATCGAGTCCGTGACATGAGGTAGGTTCTTCTGCTGCACAGTCATCTCTTGCATCCTCTTGCATCATATGAACAGCGATCAATCCCTGGGCACTACAAATAAATGGTCATTTATCTCTTGGACGTTTTTTTCTCTTCCCACCTCATTCCCCCATACCACCCCCCCCCCCCAAAAAAAAAAAAGCAAAAGAAGCAATCGAAAAGAAAAGAAAGAAAGGCCATCTGTGATTTACAAGCTTCCGGCCTTGTTAATAAGACCAGCCCGCCCTTCCACACCTGGATGATTGGTGCCGTAGTAAGGCCCATGTTTCCTTTATCAAGAGCCTGGGCAGGCAGTGGAGATGTGGGGCGCCACTGGATGGCCTTGGCCGCCTTGGGGCCTGTCAGAATAGCTGGGTTTGCGGACGGGGGATGGTGGTAGTGTAGTGTCGGCCCGTTGGGCTTTTGAGTTCGCTTATACTTAGTCTACCTAGGTACTTAGACATGCATGGGTAGCATCCACCGACCAGAAATCCCGTCTGCATCATCGTCCGAATTCCTTCAAGTCCGCCAAACAGCTCACACTCTCCTTCGCCTATGTTAGCACCACTCACACCTGGGTGTTGCAACGTCGCCTCTCCTCGCACAGCAGCCGGGCAACTGGGCTTATTAGGCCCCTCACTTACGTGCCACTGCTTAGGCCGCCGCCCTTTATTCCTGTAGCAGCAATAAGTACCGAATGTCTGCTCCCCGCCTCTCGAGGACAACCTCAGCCCATCCCAAAAATGCTGTGACAAGGGCCGTCGCCCGCCGGTCAAGGTCCTTCCTCGCAGGCTTACTCCCCGCTGCGCAAGCAACATCATTCCCAGCTCCAGTGCCGTCGTCGAGTACCTCGAAACCCCTTACCACCCTCCGGGAAGCCAATACTCGGAACCTGCCAGAAGTATGGTTCAGCCCGACTTTTCCCCATGCAAACACCACGCCAACTCTGGGACAGGCACCCAACAGGCCCCCAGATGATCGCAAGGCGAAGCTAGGAAAAAGTGAGCGCAGAATCTCCCCAGACTTGTGCCACAACAAAGCCGCGCGCCTGCGGTTACTGACCAAAGACTTTCCAGCTCTGCGTATCCTCCAGGAACGTCTCCCAACCCTGCTTCAGTCTCCCCTCCCGCAAGAGATCCTCGCGCCCAACATCTCGCTGCACCTCTTCCCGTCGACCCATCCGCACCTCCCAACCGTGTCTGGCCGCATGGCCTACGTTGCCGCCTTATGGACGGCACCCGTGGCATGGAACCGCCTCCCCATCATCGGCGACGTCGAGCTCGAGATTATGTCAGAGCGCATGGTCAAGCAACCCGGGACCAGGCAGGGCGCCGTCAGCGAGAAGCTGGTGGTGAGGTGGAGGACCACAGGAAAGGGCATCGGGTGGCGGCTGCCCTTCCGGGATATGCTACGGCTGGGCGGCGAGCAGGCGGTCAAGGAGTTCTGGGGCCTGTTCATCTTCGAGTTCGACAGCGAGGGCAGGGTGCTCAGCCACACGATCGAGCACGTCCAGTCGGGGGGTGACTGGGACCGGGGCATCGGAGCGAAATTTGTCGGTCTTACTGACTGGCTCCTTGGGGGCATGAGAGGGAGAGAAGGGTGTCCCGCCTTTGAGATACATGAAGAACAGCCTGCGCAACAGCGCAGATGACAGGAGCAATACCTGGGAAGCCCGCGTCCAGGGCCGCGGGCCCCGAGAGCTCTCTGCGCGTGTATGATTGATACTCCTTCCCCACGCCACTCATACCAATACCCTTTGACGTTTATTGTATAACCCCTTGCGAGCAAGTTAGGAGCCTAAATGTGACATCCCTACGCCATCACATCCCCAAATGTCCATTACGCTCTGCGGCAAATGCGAAAGGAAGGACAAGACAAAACCCCAATTGAAGTTCCTTGCACGGCCCATCACATGCTCCCACCTATGTATGCCCTGGATAGCAACGTGAGGACCAGGTCAACCACTCTATGCAACGCCAAACACGTTTCAGATTTGCTCGGCAACAAAATCAGCGAGGCTGTCCTCCCTAACCATTAGGATCTGCTTATCCCTCATTCTGCTGGTAACAATACTGGTGCCGTTGATCCATGCCCACCACATCTTCTGCACGACATTGTCGGTGGAGCTCGGCAGGCAGCCAATCATGGTGTGCCTCTGAAGGTCATCGTCGGTGCTGGTGATCAGTAGCCGCCGGGCGCCGGTGAAGGAGTCGAGCACGTGGAACAGGCAGCCGAAGATCTGCTCGCTTTCAATCTCACCGAAGCGCAACTCCTCAAAGGCACAGGCGACATGCCTGACGCGGCGGGCGTCGGCGCGGTTGAGGAAGTAGACCATGGGCGCGTTGATGTTGCTGCTGTCATAGGGCTCCAGTTCGCCCAGCAGCAGCAGCGTGTCGAGCGAGAAGTCGAACCACACGCGCGCCGGGGCGGACCTGGGGCGCGCCAGCATGGCCGGGACGCGCCACGCGAAGGCCAGCTCGTAGCGCCCGAGGGCGACGGCGCGCGACTCATGGCAGACGCGCAGCAAGACGGGCGCGGCGGGCAGGCTGGGGCGGCGGGCCAGCTGTGCGCGCTTGCCGGCGGCGTTTTCCTCGTCTAGGCAGGCCGCAATAACGACGCGCGGCTGCAAGAGTTGCTCCCAGATCTTGAGCCGCAGCTCGACGGGCAGGTTGCCGAAACACGTGAATGTGGCTGGGGAGGCGGCCGCGGCAGCAGGCCGTGGGTGCTGGTGCTGGTGATCGTAATGGCCATCCCTGCAGACCTGGAACTCGAGCCAGAATGACTTTTCGGGCTCCTGGTCTCTGGCTGTGCAGCCCCGCAGTGACACTGACATAATGAGAACAGGAGCAAGCGTTATTTTGGGGGGGGCAAGGGGGGAGGGGGGCAGATGGAGGGAGAACAAGGCTGTTTTTGGGGGGTGGAACGAACGATGTGCAGGCTGGCAGGGAACTGTGGCTGATATCTTCATACCTACCAAGTAGGTAGGTAGGACTTGGAAATCCGGGGGTGGCGTTGCAGGACCAACCTTGGGCACAGCTTGGGTGGGTGTGCCCCCACCCCCCCGCCCA
>MAVT02000855.1:0-20221 GCA_001702395.2 Diaporthe helianthi | reverse complement strand
ACCTATTTCTTATAGAGCTACTTAAGTTTAACTTTTACTACTTTAATATCTAGCTCTAATAGTTCTTTTAGCTATAGGCTATACTTAGTAAGAGGCTAAGATAAGTTTTTCTAGTTATAGAGAGCTTAGAAGTACTTCTAAGTATCTACCTTCTTCTAAGTAAGAAGACTCTTAACTAAGATATACTTAAGGATATTAGAACTATAAATAGTCTAAGTAGGGGCTTTTAAATTAATAATAGTTTAAAGACCCTTATATATATAGTAAAATTTAAGCTAAAGATACTATAATAGAAAACTTTTTTAATTATATAATAAGACTATTCTAGTAAGGATATAATTAGTAGAAGTAGAGAATACTATTTTCTTAAGTATATACAGTAAAGATAATAAGATAATAAGTATTTAATAATAAGAGAAGAGCTTTATATAATTATATTATTAAGGGATTATAGTTAGAGCTAGGCTTATAACTATTATAATAATAAGTAAGGTATATTGAATAGAGTAAATTATCTAGCCTCCTAAGCTCTATTATTAAGTAAGGGAAGCGTGTATTTAAGTACTAATAAAGCTCTACAATAGGTATAGATCTACTATTGAGCATACCCTGGTGCGCGACATCCCGCAAGAAGTGAAAATCGATCATGACATGGTTCGATTATGGTCTATTTATGCACGCAAATACATAACGTGCATTCAGACCCCTGATGCCTGCAAAAAGCCACTGTAGTAATCGTCTAGAGCGCGAGCAGCCTCCAGACCTCCGTCGTCTCCCGCTGTGCTGTACTTGGTGATACAGCCGACGTAGCCGTCGGGTCGCACATTCACAATAGCAACCTGCTCAGGCCCAAGCTGTCCGAGCCACTTCTCCGTACATAGCTGGCTCTGTGTGTCAAGATGTGAGACATTATCAAGGTACACAGTCCACTTGCTTGTGCTCAGAAGTGGTGGCAGCGATGCCAGTTCAAACTTCCCCTTTTCTGTGGTGGCTATTTCACGGTCAGCACATGGCAGATGGAAAATGCTGTCTGGATACACTTACTTATGAGAGCGTATGTGAATAGTTGACTGAGTGGTGTGTATCTTTCAGGCCGGTAGTATACGTCCTTTGGCTTCACTGGTCTGGGTGAATCCTGGTACGACTTGCTGGCTGCCGTGGATAGTTTCGACACGAGCGACTCCTCCCACAAGACCGAGTCACTGAACTTGGCCAGGAACTTCGCTGCTCCCAAAACATCCGGTGTAATCACGAAAACACGGAACTGGCCAAGAATTGGTATGTCCAGCTGGATATCGACAGGGTTGTCGTCGATATAACGTGTGACTTTGGCTGGCGGTAGGTTTCGCCCAGGGTGAGCAGCACCCTTCACCACATGCCCATTCTGAAGCGGCTTTGCGGGCCCACCGAGGTGGTTGAGAATGTTTGGCGCGTATTCCACCCCAGCGCCAGAGATGAAGCCTATGTTTGTGCGGAAGTTCTCAGCCAGCGCTTTGGCATCACCACCAGCGATGCTGTTAGCATGCTCGTAGTCAAAGTCGATGAGGTCGTGGGCAATCTTCTTCCGCTCCTCCTCGTAAGTCCCAAGCAAGACGTCCGTTTTAGCCAGCCCACGCACGGCGAGGTTGAGCTTCCAACCGAGGTTCCACGAGTCGTGCATGCTGGTGTTCATACCCTGGGCGGCCTTGGGGCTGTGGGTGTGGCTGGCATCGCCGGCGATGAAGACGCGTGGGGGCTGGCCTGTCGAGTCTGAGAAGCGGGCTGCCACTCGCTGTGTGACGCGGTAGTTCCCAAACCACTCCATCGAAAGCCATTCAAGGCTGTATGGTGCCATTATCTTCCTTGCTTGGTCCATGACGAACTGCTCATCCACCGAGTTCTGCTGGTTCTTCACCTCAATGTAGAAACGAGTGAGGTTTCGTTCCCGTGGGATAATCAAGACTGATCCGTGCTCTTCCGAGTAGACGACCGTTTTGCTCCATATATCAGGGAAGTCAGTCTCGAGCTCCCCATCCAGCACGCCCCAGTAGGAATCGTGGGGGTTGCCTTCCGCGTATGTACCGGGGATACCTTGGCGAACCCGTGAGCGAGCCCCGTCACAGCCAACAAGGTAGTCAGACTGGAGGCTCTTTTCCAAATTGTCATGCGTGTATGTGACCAGGATTGGCGACCCTCCGTCTCCCTGCCCGTAGCCGAAAGTTTCAAACTTGCATCCGCGCCGGACCTCAAACCCACTCTTTCTTAGATCGTCGACAAACATGCCCTCAACCATGCCTTGATGGCAGAGCAAGATGAAAGGGTGAAGCACATCGACTGCATCAGATGGATAGTGTACCTCACGCCCTACTCGAGACAAGGCCATTGCCCCGGTGCTGTTGACCTGGGACCGCCACATGCAGATATCGAACACTTTGACGCCTGTATCCAGAAGATCACCCCCAAGGCGAAGCATCTGGAAGGTCTCAATCGTCTTGGGCTGAAGTCCATCGGCTCTGCCAACAGCTGTCTGATCTGGTCTGTCATCAAGGATTTCGACTTTGATACCAAATCTCGCCAACAGGGCTCTGTAGGTCTCAAGTCAGTGGACCGCCAGGCAGAGGGATGGAGTACTCTTACGCCAACATGATGCCGGCTGGTCCAGCGCCCACCACGCATACATTGCATCTTCCAGGTTCACCAGCCATGGCCCCGTTCGTTGTTTCGGCCTTTGTCTCGGTGATTGTCATGTTGAGCTGCGAGCGGTAGAACAACAACCTCGAGCTTGGAACCTATGCGCGGGCCTGATTACACGGGCAACAACGTGACTGAGAGCTTGATCTTCATATGAGGGCGATGTAGTGATTGGGACTTGACCAAAATGGTACCTAGGTACTTGGTCTGCCCATTCTGGTGACCCATCGGCTCATCAGCTCTTCGGCTGATGACATGTCGTATGCCATGTCGTGAATCTGCTGACTACGTCTGTCCCACCCCCCCCTCCCCCCCAAAGGGACAGCCACTGGCATGCGCTGAATGAGTGCCTGCCCGTCGTCAGGCAATTGATCGGTAAATGCCGGCGGGACACCTTTGGAGTTGGAGCGAAGGCACATTCATCATCATGCGTCCCCACTCTTGGCTAACGCTTCTACGTATCCCTGTGATGCGCCTAATGCACATGTGCACATTAGGTTTAGACTCCGATGCTAGCCACGTCGTAATCAGTGCCGCGTTGGGACAGATAGGCATGGTCGAGCCTCGATTACGATACGAGCAAGCTGAAACCCAATCGGAGGACCAGCAGCTCCTGGTCTCCCAAAAATATGCAACAAAACGGTTCTTCACTCTATCGATTTTCTGCACCTTCAGCAGTCGGTCGATAACCCGATATAACGATACTTCCCATCTGCTACATCCCTGCTTCCGCAACCGGGCCGGACATACAGGACAGGTACTACTGCCAAGTCATCCGTGGCCTGTCATTTCATTGAGCAAGAAGAGTTGTGCAAAGACATTTTGGGTTCGGTATCTACAGGAGACATCTGGTAGCACTTAATCGAGATGACTTGGCAGGAAGTTGTCGCTGAGAAACGACGTGCCCAGGAGGAGGCCATCGCACAGTTTACGGTCCCAAATGGGGACACTGAGACGCAGAAGATAGATCCCGGCGGACACTTGTCGAGTTCTGCTCGTGAGAGAGAGATCCTCCAACAGATTGCAACCGCAGAGATTTCTTGCGAGGCTCTAACCCTAGCCCGCATTGAGAAGTAAGTGCAATCGTATTGGTGTCACTGTCTTCGACAGGTTAGGATTTGCTAAAGCGCGGGTGGGGCTGAAAGCGTGACACAGGATATGCACAATACACAAGTCGGTAGGCAGAGTCTCTCATGTTGGAGTAACCCTGCCAAGTTGATATTACACTTCGTGATGTATACCTGAAACAGCAGTCCCGCTAACTGAGAGTATTTGGTAATTCAACAGACAAACTGGTGAGTACAATCTGACGTACAATAACTATCGTATAACTAACAGTTCATCGCAGCTTAACAGAAGTCTGTTTCAAAGACGCCCTGGAGGCTGCACGGAGCCTTGACGCATATCTCGCCCGGCATCATGAACCCCTGGGACCACTACATGGGATGGTGGTAACTCTCAAAGATCAATTCAATGTGAAAGGTTATGACACAACACTCGGATACGTTGGAAGGGCTTTCTCTCCTGCAACGGAGGATGCCGCGGTGGTCAAGATGCTCAAGTCGCTAGGAGCTGTTATCATGGCGAAGACGAACCTGCCACAGAGCATAATGTGGTGTGAGACTGAGAATCCCCTGTGGGGCTTGACCACTAGTCTTTACAGTGAAAAGTACACACCTGGTGGATCTACTGGAGGCGAAGCAGTCCTCATTGCAGGCGGGTCAAGTATGCTCGGCATGGGAACCGATATTGGTGGAAGTATCCGCATCCCCTCCCACATGATGGGAATCTGTGGCTTCAAGCCAAGTGTGAGTCTTCGCCTATCACTCATTATTTCTAAGTACCTCATATTCCCTTTCTAATAGGGTGATTGCAGAGCGCGAGGCTGCCTTACAATGGCGCGCCGGTCTCGACTGATGGCCAGGAACATGTGCCCTCTTCAGTTGGACCTATGGCTCGAGGCCTAGACACGATTCGCCTCGTCACGCAATCTCTCATCCAATCCAAGCCTTGGGAACATGATGCCAGATGTGTCCCAATTCCTTGGCGCGAGGAGCTGTATCAGGACGTCACTTCGAGACCCCTTGTCATCGGCGTGCTGAGAGATGACGGGGTTGCTCGGCCGCATCCGCCAATTTCACGCGTGCTTAACGAGGCGGTGGAATCTCTTCGGTCTGCTGGCCACACAATCGTCGAATGGAACGCAGACCTCCACCCCGAGTGCATACAGGTCATGGACGAATTTTACACTGCAGATGGCGGTGAAGACATACGTGCAGCAGTCGCAGCCGGAGGCGAACCTTTTATCCCACACGTGGAGAAGCTGGTGAATCGAGGCAAGCCGATATCCGTATTTGAGTACTGGCAGCTCAATCGGCGGAAGTGGGCACTGCAGCAGGCGTACCTGAAGAAGTGGGATTCCATTCGCACGAGTGATGGGAAGGTCATCGACGCACTTCTCACGCCTCCGATGCCTCACACTGCTGTGCCGCACAAAGGTTGCAGGTGGGTTGGATACACGAAGATATGGAATGTTCTTGACTACACCGCGCTAGTCATACCTGGTGGGAAGGTGCGTGAAGAAGACCTTGGGGTGTCATGGGATTTTGAACCACGAGGCGAGGTGGACCAGTGGAGTTTGGATCTATGGGGAGACAACAAGGAAGAGATGGCAAGGCTCAAATTACCGGTTGGGCTGCAAATTGTGGGACGTAAGCTGGAAGAAGAGAAGGTTCTCGGTGTTGGGAAAGTAGTCCAGGATATCTTGAGAGCTAGTAACGGAGAATAGATACCTAGGTATAGACATAGGCTGATAGCGAATAAGGCATTCACTTGCAATACTGCTTTATTTATAGCTAATAACAAAGTGTTGTAACTGGGTGTCTTCTCTGCCTCAGATCTAATAGAGTTTGACCATGCTCGTTGCATCTGTTCCCGCGTCTAGCAACATCCAGCCCAATTAGCACAAAGTAAAGATTTTCTGAAGTAAATAAAACTGCGTGGATTCAACTGCAAATTTTTCTCGGCTGCAGAGCCTGCACAACTTGGCCATGAGCTATCACCACTTAGTCACTCCTCCATCTACCACTATGTCGGTTCCGGTACAATATCTGCTCGCGTCACTGGCTAAAAATACACATGCCCCTTTAATATCGTCGGGCTCCGCAACACGACCAAGCATGATCTCGTCTTTCCAACTCTCCAACAAATGAGGAAACGGGGCTGTCATCTCGGTCCTGACAAACCCAGGGCTCACTGAATTCACCCGGATCCCGTACTTGTTCATCTCGGCAGCCATGGGCGCCACCATTGCCTTGACGGCACCTTTTGTCCCGCAGTAGGCACTCGAGCGCTGGGACCGGATCGCAATGTACGAGGCCATGCTGGCGACAAGGATGATGCTACCACACTTGGTGCCGTTCGCGATCATCTGCTTCGCCGCCAGCTGTGCAGTGAAGTACACGCCCTTGCAGTTGACTCCGAATAACCTGTCAAAGTCTTCCTCGGTGGTATCTAGGAGCTCAACATTCTTGTTCACGCCCGCGCACGCAACAAGTATGTCAAGCTTTCCACCAAAGTCTGCTTTGAAGGCCTCGAAGCCGGCCTTGAGGCTGGAGATTGACGTTACATCGACCGTGTATGCCTTTGTCTGCACACCATGGTCCGATGTGAGCTGTGCTAGACCTGGTGAAGGAGGGATCACGTCGAATATGGCCACGTCTGCGCCCGCCTCAGCCAGTCCTTGAGCGAAAGCAAAGCCACAGCCTCGGGCTCCCCCAGTCACCAGAGCAACTCTTCCTTTTAGTGAGAACTGTGAAGATAATAGGAATCAATGATTAGCATGTGATATTACTTCGGACACATTCTTTTCACTTTTAATCATGTGCTTACCTTCGACATGGTTCTTGCTTGATGTAATCTTTGAATTTCTGTCTGTAATTGCTTGGAGATTTGGTCCGCTTGGGGTTTCAAAGTGGCGATGTCATAAAATTGTGTGCCACCTGGGCATTGATTTTGAGCGTGGAATATTCCTTGTTTGTACTAGTATTCCCAAGGGTTGTCTTCTTGGGAAACCCACCCAGTTTGCGAATGACACCCAAACCGAGTTTGCGATAATCGCATCTTCGCCAGGATATTAGTTCCACCTACGGTAGGGGTTTGCGGAAAATCGACTGGCCTGCATGCAGTCAATGGTGGGGGCTGGATCAACGGTCCCGCAACGTCAAGAGTGGGAAAAGGAGGGGAAGCTCTCGTCCTACTAAACCTTGGGACTAAGTGTGCGGGCTTGGCAGGCCATCGCTATCTGCCGCTATTCCTACTGCCGGATGGCTTTGGTACAGCGCCGGGCGGCAGCATATCATACACGTGCCACCATCCTGTGCTCCGGTGTGTCATTAGCGAGAGCCAATTCGTTCATCAGTCGCTTTTGGACAGGATTCACTGGAACTCCACTCCGAATATCCCCCCGCCTTACTGAACCCCCTGTACTCCGTACCAATTACCCTACTCGCGCTGGTTGAGTACATCGACAAAAGAGTCAGCAACGTTGCGTCATTGTCTAAGTACGCGTGAACAAGGTGCTAGAAGGGAATCCCTAGTCCAAGCATCAAAATGGGCAAGAAAGAAGTGTTGGTTTGGTGCGTGTTTTCAAGATCAATGGGCCTTGCAGCCAGCCGACTGAAGATGCTGATATCAGAATAGTTATGGCGTGGATATCGACGCAGTGGCCGGGTGGCTTGGGTCTTACGGAGGCGAGGACAGTACGAGCGACATTAGTAGAGGTAAGTCTGGTGATGGATGCACCTTTCTTTGGCTACCAAAGGGTCTGACGTGAATTAGGGCTCTGGGCCGGGACAATTGGCACTCGCAGGCTGCTGAAGCTGTTCGAGAAGTACAATATCAAAGCCTCCTGGTTCATCCCGGGACACTCATTGGAGACGTTTCCAGAAGAGTGCGCGATGGTCCGCGATGCGGGACACGAGATTGGTCTCCATGGCTATAGTCATGAGAATCCTGTCGACATGACCCTGGAGCAGCAGCGAGACGTACTGGATAAGACCTGGAAGATGCTGACGGATTTCTGTGGCAAGCCTCCTCGTGGCTCCGTTGCCCCCTGGTGGGAAACCAGCAAGGAGGGTACCGAGCTTATGCTCAGCTAGTAAGCATCATTTTTTTTGCCTGTCACGAATTCCCTTCTATGTTTTGAATTGTTCTAGAATACAACACTTCAGAATGGCAGGACTAACATCACTACAAGCGGCATCGAATATGACCACTCGATGTCCCACGAAGACTGCCAGGCATATTGGCTGCGCACAGGGGATTCCTGGACCAAAATTGATTACTCGAAGAAGGCCGAGGAATGGATGAAGCCCCTGGTGAAAGGGCAAGAGACGGGCCTTGTTGAGATCCCCGGTTCTTGGTATATCGACGATCTTCCTCCTATGATGTTTATCAAAGGAAGTGCAAATTCTCACGGTTGGGTCAACCCAAGGTAATTTGTCATGATTAAACATGTCTCCAAAAAAGGCAACACTAACTTTGGACAGAGACGTCGAAGATATCTGGAAGGACCATTTTGATTACTTCTACCGAGAATACGGCAAGCTGATTCAAATTCCACGTCATGGGAGTATCTACTAATCATAGTACTTCAGATGAATTCATCTTTCCCATGACCATCCACCCTGATGTTTCCGGTCGACCACACGTCCTCCTCATGCACGAGCGCATAATTGAGCACATCAACAAGCATGAAGGTGTAAGATGGGTGACCATGGCGGAGGTAAGGGGTATTCCCCAATTTGGTAATACACTGAAGATACTAACCAAAGACTGAAGATGTGTGACCACTTCAAGAGCAAGAATACTCCAGCTCCAGGTGCTCTGATGCCTGCTGACGCACAAGAGGTCATGCGAAAGTATCAAGAAGCCAAAAGTAAGAAAGCGTAGTTCTTAGAGAAGACAGAACTCTCAATGGAAACCTGGGAAGCATTTCCCACTGCTGAAAAACTACCTGTGCAATTTTGTAACCATAAGACACATGCTAAGAAAATAATATTCACGATTTCTTGAAGAATACGCAGGAAACTAATACCTTCATGGGACGAGGGGCAAATGAATGATCGTAACGTATTAGCTCAGTGCAGCCCATTAGTACCTATGTACGAATGAGACATCGATTTCATACAAAGTACCTCCACCTTGGGTGTTTAGTTCCCAAGACACCCACATCCCTCGTGTCAGTGTCACCAGCCTTCAGCACAGTCCCACCCTGCTTGTCTTTCTTCGCGTTCTCCCCACGCATCCAGAGGCCCAATCCAAGGGTAAAGCAAATGCAGACCACATTACAAGCAGCAGTTGCAACGAGAGTTGGGATATAACGCGGAGCGTAATTAGTTCGAAATGTTGCCCCCGATAATATACCACCCAAATTTCCAAGGCCGACCAACAAACCCGTCGTCGCCGCCCTAGACGTCTCGCTGAGGTTGTTGTTGTTGTGCCAGCTGTGGACAAGACAACTGGGGATGTATGCGCCACTGCACAGCAGGAAACAGGCGAAGTATGCCACGCCGATGTGTGTTGCGTCGTTGTCTGGTGGGACCGCCGCCAAGATGATGAGCCCGGCGAGGCTGAGGAGCAGTGCGCCGACGATATGGAACGAGCGCTCGCGGTTCTTGTCAGAGCTGCGCGTCACGGCCAGGAGAACCAAGTATCCAACCACGTTGGGCGGAACTGTGAGCAGGTTTGTGATGACCGTGCTATATCACAGGCGCTTGAGAATGAGGGGCAGGAAATTTGCCGTTGTGGCGAACGCAACTGGGTAGGTGAAGCTGATGATGCACCACAGCGCGAACATGCGGTCGTTCCAGGTGCGAAAGCAGTCCTTGAGCGTGAAGTCTTCGCCGACTTTGCCAGAGCCGTCCCTGAGCTGCCGCATCTCCGCCATCGACTTCTCTTCCTCGGTTAGGAACCATGCGGTCGAAGGTGTTGCCGGCAGCCAGAAGAACGCAACGACTCCCAGGGCGACAGTCATCCCGCCTTCAATGATAAAGAGCCACATCCAGCCTTTGACATGTGAATCTTTGATTTGGAACACTCCGAATGCCAGCAATCCAGAAAAGGCGCCGGCTAGCAATGCGCTGCCGAAGAACAGAGCGATACGGAAGCCGAGTTCGCCTCGAGTGTAGAAGAGCGTGAGATAGAAGACGGCACCAGCGAAGAACCCCGCTTCAAGGGCACTGCAGTCGATGTCAGTGCTCGTGGATAGAAACATGAACGACACAGTCCTCGGGGGTAAAACTTACGCTAGAATCAATCGGACAACCAACATGCCGGCGAAGCTGGTGCAAGCGGCTTGCAGCATCGACATTGCACCCCAGCCAGTCATGAGGATTGGAAGCATTATCTTACCAGAAAATCGCTTCGTTGACATGTTCAAGGGGAGGTCGCAAAGACCATTCGGGATGTAAAACAAAAGGACCAGCAACGAGTACTCCTGCCCGACAAAGTGCAGGTCTTTGCCCATTCCATCTGTCTCCGCGTTACCCAGGTTACTCTGGAAGATGACCGTTATTAGCCAATAATGTTCGAAAGAATTACGGCCTTTGGGCATGCCTATGTGACTCACCCGATCGATGGAGTTGAAGAAGTACATCATGCTGAGGAAAGGCAGAAGCCATAGGTCTAACTTTCGCACTGGATTAAGCATTAGCACGCGTATTCACCTTATCAAGGAGGGCCTCCGACCTCACCATATTTTCGCTCGCTGTTCAGGCTCGCAAGAACGACTTCGGACGTATACACCTGCCCT
Source organism: Diaporthe helianthi (assembly GCA_001702395.2). Lineage (NCBI taxonomy): Eukaryota > Fungi > Ascomycota > Sordariomycetes > Diaporthales > Diaporthaceae > Diaporthe > Diaporthe helianthi. Next base: position 9,738 of record MAVT02000855.1, on the reverse strand, counting down.
CCCGCTGTCGAGCGATCGTCCCCATCTACTGCGACACCGTGTTTCTCGAGATTACTTGAGTCAGCCATTTTCTATTGGACAAAGCAAGATTTCGTTGCCGACGGGGTTTGAGAAGGTGCTGCACAATTTGATCTAGTTGAGCGCTGTTACATGTGTGGTTGGTGTCTCTCGTGATTTTGTACTTGTGTGTCAGACCCACTACCTATGCGTATGCATAAGCATGCATCGTTTTCTGTCCAGACCTATCATGGCCAAAATGTTAATTGGCTTCTTTTGAGACCAGAGTAGGACAAGTGCGTTCCCAATGATAGGCACACGGTCACTGCAGAAGCGGCAAGATCAAGCTGCAAGACCCGAATCAAAAGTGGGAGAGCTTGTCTGATAGGTCCGCCAGGGGAATTCTCCATGGTCGGTACCAAGGGGATATAAACTAATGCTAAAAGAGGGGCCATCTTCAGGTATTCAGAGTAAAACGATTAAAATAGTATTCCAGCGAATTTTTACCAGTGACATCCGGCTCGTGCATGTGTGCATTAAAGACAACTACCGAGGACTGCCCGGAGTGACGTATCAACGTGTACCTAGCGAGAATCACGAGATTGGGAGTAATCAAAAGGCAGTGCCCATGTATCTTCTCATGAGCACAACCATCATGACCGAACACAACGATGAAAACTACAGGCATGAAACTGAAAACACTTTACACTGATCCAGTTTTAGTATTGAACGCTACACGAAAATCTGATAGAGAATAGACTTTCCCATGTGCCACCAAAATACCAATTTGGTTCTCAAGCAGCAGCAATCGGGTTGCTGGCGGTGGTGGGTGAGGGTGCGGCCGCCGTAGTGCTCGAGACGCTCTTCTCCAAGCCCTGCTTGAAAAGCTGTGCTCTCCCGTATGACTCCGCGTATGCGGCAGACACAGCTTCCTGTACCGTGACCGGAGGAAACTTTGCGGGCTCATTTGCCGCCTTGCATGTTGGGATACACTCGACGAGGTAGTCAGGGTTGCCCGACACGAACAAGGGGATGGAGTAGCGCTCTTTGCCCGACTTGTTGATCACCCGGTGGACGTTGCTCTTGTACTTTTCGTTGGTCCACCGAGACATCAAGTTGCCAAGGTTTATCACTAGAGCACCTTTTGTGGGCTCGACCTGGTCTAGATGTTAGACTTTGATCCTCTACAAGTTGTGGGTGCTCGAACGGGCTCACATCAATCCAAGCTTCAGACCGCTTGTCCCAAACCTGCAGACCATCGACTTCGTCCTGCAAAAGCAGGGTGATCGCCCCGAAGTCAGTGTGGGCTCCGATTCCTCGCGACAATTTCTCGTCTGCATCGGCAGGTTGGCTCGGGTAATGCAGGAGACGCATGGTTGCTACAGCGCCGTCCATGAATTTGGAGAAGTAGTCTTCCTCGAGATCAAGGGACAGCGCCAGGGCCCTCAATAGATCAGCCGCCAAGCCAACCGTCGACTTGTAGTAGTTCATGGCCGATTCCTGGAATGTGTACCCCAGCGGCTGTGGCCACTGGTTTGGCCCGCTGTTGAGCTTCTTGTTCACGAAGTAGGGATGGTCGGCAGAGATGTCATCGCCGATATAGAAGCCTTCCTTCAGCTCAGGCTGGGTACCTTCCTCCAAGATCTGTGATCGAAGCATTTCATACCCGCGGTTCCAAGTATTGTTGTTCTTGGACACCTTCTGCTTTTCCTCCAGATCTAGGGAAAAGAACTTCTTGGCGCTGTCCATGACAGCGCTCTGCTGCTCTAGTGGGACAGAATGATTCTTAATTTGGAAGAAGCCATTGTACAGGCAACTCTGGCGGATCTGTTCAACCACTCTAGCCTTGACTACTGGGTCAGGCGAGTAGAATTCTAGGTAATAATTCAATTAATCACCGAGTTCAAATATGCCACACGCGTACACACACGGTTCTGCGTACCAGAAAAATCGATAAGGGGGATTTCGTTGGACATGTTGTCACGGTCGTGTCGTCCAGTGCTGTGAGGGTGGTGTCACGTGCAAAAGAGGATTCAAATCGCCACGATATTTTGCTTCAGATGGAGGTGTGGAAACGGGAATGTTGAGGGTTATGGAAGCTTGATGCCCCTGAAATGTGGCTGTTTGTCAATGGAGAAATTTCACATGTGTGTATTCAAGATAATCAGATCACCAGTGCAACTCGGCGAACTGCGATCTGTAGCACGTTACGACCTGCTTAAGATGGGGAAAGCCACTGGGTCGGATTTCATTTGAGCCAAGACTTCCCAGAGTGGCAAACGGTCTGGCTCCTCGTGTCGTCTCCCCGACTCCATACTCCCGAGGCTTGCCCGCCGTCGGCCACTTGAGCACGGAGGGGTCCGGCCAACTCGCAATCCATTGGAGTCAATGACATGCGTAGAGATTAGCTCTGCTAAGGTCGTTATCTGTACACCCCAAGGACGCCCATACTGTGTGTTTTCCCCACTCTTATCCCACCTCCATCCTTCGTACCCGCATGTGCCCCCGAACTAGGACCGGGGCTCCAATCGCCTGGCCAACATGGCCCCGGGGTGCGGTATGGCGAGGGCGTCAAGGCTACCCGCACGTACATCAATGCAGCAGGTAGAGCGAGTCGGATGTCGAAGAGACTCGCGCTGGGCAGGATTGTTTTGCATTAGATTATCCAATCATCAATCAATTCCTCAGTCTCTATCCAACATCATGTGGCGGCTCTTTGGCTTCTCCCGGCAAAATGAGCAAACCAAGCCCGCGCCGACAAGGGGCCTGCCAGCTTCATGGTATCGGTCCCCGGCGATGTACCAGCTTGAGCGGCGAGCGGTATTTTCACAGAAATGGATTCTAGTCACACATTCCCTACGCTTGAAGGAACCAGGCCAGTTTGTGTCCTTCACACAGGCTAATTACAACTTTTTCCTCATTCGTGACCGAAGTGGCAACATCAATGGGTTTCACAACATCTGTCGACATCGCGCTTATCCCGTTGTACAAAAGAAATGCGGCACGGCCAGCATTTTGAGCTGCCAATACCACGGATGGTCCTACGGTCTGAAAGGAAATCTTGCGAAAGCTCCCCGTTTCGACACGGTCGAAGGTTTTGACAAGAGCCAACATGGCCTGCTGCCCATTCATGTTCACGTTGACAAGACAGGGTTTGTGTGGGTCAACTTGGAGGCCACTAATCCGGGAGAAAAGCCGACTGTTACATGGGAAGAGCAATTCCGAGGCGTGGACCAAAGCGAAAGGATGAATAAATTCGACTTCGCGGAGGAATTTGACTATGATCACGAGTGGGAGATGGATGTTGACGTCAACTGGAAGGGGCTCGTTGAGAACTACAACGAGTGTTATCACTGTCCCACAAGCCATCCATTGATTGCTGGGGTCTCAGACGTGTCGAGGTATCGAGTTGAGCCGAACGGCGACTGTATCCTCGAGCACGAGATCATCAACAAGGATCAAGAAGCCAAGCAGTTCCGCAGATCCATCACATATTTCTATCCAAGTACATCTGTGACAATCACGTAAGTAGCCAGCCGTAACTTCCCCTCGACACTGGCGACCATATTGATATCGATATCCAGCGAAAACATGTTTTACATACAGCGCATGACCCCCGTGACAGCAACGACCAGCAAAATCGAGAATGAGGTCTATCGACATAAAAATGCCACAGACGATGAGTTCGCAAAGATCAATGCTTTCTACCACCAAGTCCTCGCCGAAGACAAAGACCTCTGTGATGGTTCGCAGAGAAATATCAATGCCGGTGTTTATGTAAATGGAGAATACCATCCTGAAAAGGAAAAGGTGAGAGGTCTTCACCTCTAGTGCCATTAGCACAAAACTGACACCGCAATCAGGGTCCACTGCATTTCCAAGCAACGCTTCGCAGGGATGTGACAGGGCATCGGAAAAAGGAAGAAGACAATGGTGGACATGAGATTTTGCCCGCGGTACCGCAGCCTACTGGTGAGGCAAAAACTGTGAAACTCGACGAGGAAGAAGAATTTTGCTCGAATTTGGAAACAGAATCCTGCTTTAGTCTACGACCTGAGCTTGTATGGTAGTTTTTGGGATGGACCTTCTAAAGTCATGGGTGCGGCTGTCGTTCTCGATGCCAGTAAATGAAAAGGGAAATCTTCAACTGGTGCCAGGGACAAGGCGAAGATGCAGCCTCTAGGACTCTACACTTCTTCGCCCTGGGGCAGCTACATCAAAATGGCAACATTACACAAACATTGAAGCTTGTCCAAGACGTATAACATTCGTTTGCATTCCACGGTGTGCAAATGGCGATATTACTGTAGGAATATCATGATGTTTCTAACTGAGAATGTGAATGACTGTGTAACCAGCCTTCACTTCACCATGTGATGTGCAATCAATAATGACTCGAAGAAACAAGACCTTGAGATTCACCATAACAGCACAGTACGGCTCAAACTTGTTACTTTCAAAATTTCAGGATATCCAGTCAAATATCACTAAGGCAGAATTCCTACAAATACTTTAAACAAGGATGCCGCTAATGATTCAACCTACCTACCTAGGAACCTACTTCTCCATACCTACCCTAGGGTAGGTACTAGTAGGTACATGGGTAGGTAGCTTCACATGCTCAAGTGGCCTAAACCAAACGGCCCAATTTGTGAGAACAATGTCGTTGCTTGGGATGGTTCCCCGTTTTCCAACCGATCATTTGAGCATGCCCGAACGGTTTGCCGGTATCGTATCCTCGGTACTTCCCGTTTTGAACTTAAGTTTTCCCTCCCTTGCCTCTCTCTGGTCTACCTCGCCACTGATACCACAGCTTCGATATTCAACCAGCCTGTCACGTAGCGATCCTCCTACACCACGCACCAAACTGACCAGACAACTTTCAAAATACTAAGATGGACTTGAAGCTTTTCATAGTCTTCTGGTGCGTCATGCTGTCTAGCTCATGGCCAGCGCTTCACTTCACAAGCAGCCAGACCTTCCACATCACGGTTTTCGAGGACCTGCACTTCGGTGAAGGGGAGAACACTGAATGGGGCCCATCTAGTGACGAGAAGACTCTCAAGCTCATGCAATATGTTCTCGAGGTCGAATCCCCACAGCTTGTGGTCCTGAACGGGGACCTGATCACAGGCGAGAACGTCTTCAAAGCAAACGCCACTGCTTATGTGGACAAGATCGCGGGTCCGGTTGTTGAGGCAGGTTTGCCTTGGGCATCTACATATGGCAGTGAGTGGGCGCTAGGTCTCATCACCGGCCACAGACTTACTGACAACTCTCCCCGACTAGATCATGATTCCGATCTCCAGCTCACCAGAAGAGACATCTTTGTTCGAGAGAAGATGTACCCCAATTGCTTGACAAGGTCTGAGGTGGAAAAGAGTGATTCAGGTGTCTCCAATCACTATGTCCCGGTGTATCCAAACGACAACTCTACAGTTCCAGCAATGATCCTTTGGTTTTTCGATAGCCGAGGAGGGTATGTCAATCCGAAATCCTTGTCAATGTTTAACAGGACAATAATGCTAAAACGTGGATTTGAAAATAGGAGACGGCAAGCCCAGGATGGGTCGGTGGCTTCCCAGGATGATTGGGTTGACGACGCTGTCGTGTCTTGGTTCGAGGAGGCCAGGGACCAACTCGCCAGTACTTACGGGGCGTCTTTGCCATCCATCGCCTTCTTCCACATCCCAGTTAGTGCTTCAGGGGCATTTCAACCATCTGCAGTCAATTCACGCACTGCACCCGGTATCAACGTCGATGGTGCCTTTCCTGGGCAGAGCAGAGACAACGGCGGCCAAGACGAACGATTCATGAAGGCTCTATTGGACACCGAAAACCTGACTGCTGTCTTTAGCGGCCACCAGCACGGCGACGACTGGTGTTTCAAATGGGATAGTCAGCTGAGTGGGATGAACCTGACTGGTAACGGACTAGACGTCTGTTTCAGCAGACACACAGGGTATGGAGGGTACGGGAACTGGAAGAGGGGGTCTCGTCAGATTCTTCTGAGCCTCGATTCGCTTGGACGCTCGATTGAGACGTGGAATCGCATCGACGATGGGAGCTTGGCAGGACTCGTGACTTTGAATTCCACATTCGGTACCGACAAGTACCCCTTGGTTACGTCTTGAGGCCGCAAAGCGTGGGCAAGTGATCTAGGACAACAGCTGAAGAGCTGTACTGTGGTTACGAGTTAGCACATGGAGATACCGTGGGACTTCAAGTACAAAATACACCTCATTTAAGTGTTAATCGATTCGGGCTTCTACATCAAATTTGATGTTTATCGCCAGCCTCATTCGTCTGATGCTTGCCCCCTCAAGAAGTGACGCTCATACCTAGACATCTTTGTGACTCACAGCGGCATCCCTGGCCAAAATTGAATCTGTTAAGGACAATTTGTCCCACCTTAACTGTAACCAGCTTTTTTTCTCCGCCCAGCCATCGTCGCGCTCGAACGGCCAGCAGCCGTCGATGCTGACATGCTCGCCATAGGTTTGCTTTCCACTAATACCACGGTCCTCGGGCCTATGTTCATTGAATTTACTAGAGAGAAAGCAAGTTCCAGGTCAGTGGTGTTGTTCATAATCCGTAGACGACCCGAAGGCGTACGGTCCCTTCATACAGAAGTTCCAGGTCAATTTCAAGAATGTTGCATCAGGAAGCAAGCCGCAGAGATACCTCCAGATTACCCAGGTAGGCAAGCCTTGCTAGCGGCAGACACACACGGAAGAGCCGGGTGAGGTGGAAACGCTGAGTTGCACAATATTGATGCACATGTGCAGTACCTCAGGTACTATACCTGTATATAAGACCGAATGCGGGACATCTGGAAATAATGAAAATCATCAAATGTGTTGAGGACATTACAGTCTTGTCAAATAAAGCATAAAGTACCTTTGAGTAGCCCACACTGATGCTTTTGAGCTTTCCCACTGGTCAGCCGCCATTACCCGTCTCTAAGAAGAGGCTGGACAAAGGCAAGTCGGCAGCTTGAAGGCTCTAGATGCAGTGCTGGAACTTTAGAATTCATGGGTCAATGCCAGCTGCACCACTGCATACCCTAGGCATGCAGCCACACAATTTATAACTTCCTGCAATGTGCCAGTCTGGATCAATCTTGGAAGATATTCTTGAACCCCCAATTACCGTGGAGTGAGGGTGTTTGAACCACAAACGTCATGCCTCCTAGGTCCAGAAATGAACACCTCGTACCAGCTGCGGACAAGCCTTACTATCGAAGTGCTACCGTAGTTGGAGTCAGACAGCAGCTTGATGGCCTGGGCCTGGATTCAGAGGGCCTGAAATACGACCTTTACCTGCGACTGGTCAACGCAGGGTCCCGGCTCTACACCGACGACAGGCCGGGGAATGACGGAGACGATGGCGATGGGAATGATGGCCAGGATGATGACGGCCAGAACGACGATGGCCGGAGACACAGTGGGAGGTCACCACCGAGGTCGGGTGGCAAACGACGCAGAGATCGGAGCCCAAGTGATGGCGGCGGAAGCCCACTGCCACCACCGCCACCTCGTAGGAGAAGAGGATTGGGCCTGCCACCAGAACTTCAAATTCCGGTAATTCAGAGTCTTCACCCTTCTGCACTATGGAATTTGATTGATTCGGCTCCGGAGGAGTACTTGGATGGTGAACGGCCTACCGGCGTCAACGCCCTGATAATTGAAGCCCAAGGTCAATACGCTTTGGATTACCCTCCACTACCGCCCCCAATACCCTCTCCGCCAGCCCAGCCCGATGACGGTGGTCAAAATATCGGTGATGGTGGTCAAGACGACGGGGATGGCACTCTACAAACACCTCCTGTGTCCGGAGACTCTGGTACCGGAGACTCGGGCAATGGGGACTCGGGCGCCGGAGGCAGCAGCTCCAATGGCACCAACTCCAATAGTACCAACTCCAATGGCACAAACCCCGATGAACACAGGTCTGCAAGTGACGACAACGACGGCAATGACGATGACGCCCCCCGCACGATGTCCCTACTGGAATGGGTCGGTTTCCGAGCTACATACGACTCACGGTTCCGGGCGGCCAACCGCACACGCATCAATCGAGTCATTGATGCGTACCTTGCGGTGTACGGAATGAATGACCCTCCCCCTGACGTCGAGAACACGCGAGAAGACATGTTGTATTACTTCCGAAACCGGGACGACGTACTGAACCCAGGGCTTGGCCTTGCTGCGTACACTCCGCTGTCACTCGCCGCTTTCTATCACAATCCAGTCATGGTACAGCTCCTCCTACTGCGTGGCGCATCTGTCGATCAAGCTGCGCGTGGTCGGAGGCCTCTTGACAGAGCCGTAGGCCGCATAAGTCTGGACATCAACAGCGCCGACGGTATACAATGTGTCTTTACAATGATTGGAGCTGGTGCGAACCTTGGGTTGCTGCGCCAAGAAACACAGAGAAGTGGCTTTAACTTACTCTTGGAGTTTGACATGTTTAACGACGACGCCATCGACATCTATCATCCACCACAGATCTGGCCCAGGATCGAACGCCCCCTCGGCGTGGGCATCCGCGAATTCATCGCCGACGAGCGATCAAGTTATTGGGACAGGGTTATGATATCGATGTATGCCATTTGGGCAGGGGTTGTTGATTACCCCCTTTTCGTTTAAAAGAAACGGAAGGGGACACAGGCTGTCAGTCAACGGCGTCATTTTAGAGCCTCAAAACGGCATCGCCCAGAGCCGTTCGAACAATGTAGGCCCCACACCTGGGCGTGGTCGACGGATCAGGAGAAGCCAAGGTCGCACAGCACACGGCTTATTCGAGGCCACTGGCTCCTGCACCTGGTTGAAGGGCAAAATCCCGATGCCTTCACGGAAGTCGTCTCAAACTTGCGCCATCGAAGAAAGCGGACAATTTAGCTCGAGAGGGCGATTTGAGGGTACATGGCATTAGCGACCTCTTTGGTATACTTGAGAGTTCGGAATTCGAAGGCTTCAACGGTTGGATCAAGAGACGAAATCCGTTTAGAAGGATTTGCTAGAAGCAATGGACCTCGGGAAGGAAGTGACCCATAAACGGTATGAGATGGATTGGAGGCTTCAAATCCTTATGTAGAATGATAGGATTACGATCACTGGGCGAGTTGGAGTCTTGCGCTGAGGAAAGACAGAATTTTATGGCTGTATTCTCCTGCCACGGGAGACGCACGGGGCCTGCGACATGGGCGTCAGACATGTATCTCATGGTTGACATCGGCTGATGCCTACTTAAGTAGGTACCGAGTTAGGCAAGGGAAACTTCTATGACGTTACGAGTAATCGAGCATAGTGTAATTGAGTTGATTAAGGAGGAAGAAGTCTTCTAACTAGGGTTAGCTACTTAGGAATATAATATACCTAGTTAGAGTAGGCCTAGTTTATAACACACCCCCTTTACTTATAAAGCTATAATAAGTAGGGTCGTAATTAGTTAGACTAAGTTTGGTATTTAGCTATAATTAAGACTATAAGACTTTAGTTAGTAAAAATACTAATTTAGTTAATATATTTACTTAGTTTAACTATATACTAAGTTTTTTAACTAAATTTAGTATGTAGTTTATATAGTTAAACTATGAAAAAGTAGGGTTACCTATTATAGTAATAAAAGAACTTTTAAGGTAATTATAAATTAGAAACTTTAAATATATAAGGTATATAGTAACTTTCCTTAGCTCCTTTACTTTTATTTATTTATTTATTTATTTATTTATTTATT
>MAVT02000854.1:0-20319 GCA_001702395.2 Diaporthe helianthi | reverse complement strand
ATATAATAATATAAAATACTATATCTTTATCTCTTTATATTATAAACTCTTTATATTATTATATTATATAAATTATTATATCTTTATGTTATAATATTAGTAATATAAATTATAACTCTATAGATAGGTTTATAAAAGTAAATTAGAATATTATTATAAAATTTCTTATATAATAAAACTTACTATATTTATCTAAAAGAATATATTATATTTTATCTTTTTAAACTACTTATTATAGTTTTAGATAAGTAGAAAAACTTGAAGAATGTAAATAGTTTATATTTATATACTTATAATATATTACTACTTAGGTATTATACTCTTATATTAAAACGGTATAAGCTTATATATTAAGAAAATAGTACATTTAGTAGATTTATTAGTATACTTTTTTAATAAGCGGGGTTTTAAGTAAGTAGTTAATAGTTAAAGCCCGTTATAAAAAGTATTTAAAATAAACACTATTTAGAATGTATATTCTTAGTTATAATGCTCGTATAAGATTTTAATATATTAAAGTAACTATATAACTCTCTTTAAGTAATATATATATTTACGGTGATGTAGAAGAGTACAGTAATTAGGAACCGCGGAAGGCTGTATGCTAGACTTAGGCTCAGGAATTACACACGCGTGGGTAATACCCAGTGGGTACCCAAAAGACCCGTGGGTAATTACAGGGATTAAATTACCCATGGGTCCTGGGTGGGTAAATGGGTATTTAGCAGGTAGTGGAGTAAAAATTTTTAAGATAAAAAAAAATCAAGCTTCTATGTAATACCTTAGGAAACAAGTTTTAAAAACGTCTTAGTGATTAGGATAGTAATTAGGACACTATTTAGGACATAGAAAGGTTAGAATCACAAAACTTAAACTCACGACCTTTGAGTGAAAGGGATACTTTTGCTACCTAGACTAAGTTTCTTCTAGGCCCACAAATTTTTACCCATGAAATACCCATGGGTCTATGGGTACCCATGGGTAATTTCTTACGTAAGTGGGTAATGAGGACTCGGGTCCGTGCTTTGGGTACCCATGGGTACCCATGGGTGGGTAATTCCTGAGCCTAGCTAGACTTCGCATCCATCCTAGCTTTTAATGCAAAGAGATGCATATCATCAACGAACTCAACGGCCAGCCTCGATTCAGACCGACCCATGCCAGCCCGTTCAATCATTCAGCAACTTATAATAATTGTAATCAAATATTTTACGAGCATAGATCTTCTAGATCGCTCAGGGATACTGCCCAGGTGCGTGCGGGCGAGGGCAAAGCAGCCTTTATGAAACACTCTTGCTACCACAACGTAAATGGATTAATTGTCACGGTACTATATAAGTGTAAGCCACGGTATTGCTCTCGGCAATACAACGTTCCTCTTTTGTAGAGGTGTTATAGCGCAATAGGCTTTCTTGCTCTGTGACATTAATAGCTAAACGTAAGAAAAATAAGTGGTACTACTCCTGATTGTTAATTTGGAAAGAACTGATTAGAGTTCTGTGGAATTTACGGGGGAAGAAACAAGTACCTGAAAATGTTATCAGTCTTCGGCCGCGTTCGCGCCGCCTGCCAGTCGCCAGCCTCGTCTTCCTCGCCACCTCTTCTCCTCATCCATGTCTTCTCCAATGGCGGGTCATCCAGCGTCGCGAACCTGTACGAGCAGTATGCCGCCACGGCAGGCCCAAGCGAGGACAAGAGTCTGCCCCCACACGTCACCATCTTTGATTCCTCCCCGGGCGTCTTCCGCGTCCCCCAAGCCGTAGCTTTTGTCAGCAGCAGCCTCTCGTCCTTCCAGAAGCTGATCGCTGCCCCATTTTTATACGCTGCCGCTATTGTCTGGACTGCCACGATGGCCCTGGGCATCAGTCCAAACTCGTTGGCCGAGTGGTATAAGGCGCACAATAATCACCCTGGCAACAAGGCCGAGGTGCGCCGCGTGTATATTTACAGAAGTATGAGAATCGGTACTGGGACATTGTCAGAAAGGTCATGGAAGGGTGAGGGTCGATATCAGAGTCCCCGAAATGCGATAGGAACATAGCACATACTGTGGAGGATTTATAAGACTATAGTATAGCCGCCACCGTACACCACTATTTCAATACTCTTATAAAGGGTCTTCTACCCACTACCTCATTCCTCTACTTACTAGATAATTAGATTAGTATAGAGACCTACAAATACACTCTTTTACCTCCACACATGCAGGTTCTCAAGGGGTGCCCTAGTAAGAGTAACACGTCGATTTACGACACGCTGCACTGTGCCACCTTAGAACAGACAAGAGTCTTCAGACAATTTCCAGTTACTGTGCTAGCAGGGAGTGCCAACAACCTTGGAATGTGGGCATGGAACATCTGGAATGGCCGAGTATTTAATCAAGTAGGGACGTTTAATAGCCCTTGTAACCGTCTATCTTAAAAGACTCAGCGCACATGAGGACGGATTTAGCTACCTGATACACCAGGACGGAAATTAACATAAGAGTCGAGCTGAGTGATTGACGCGAGCAATCCATGGATGGTCGAGTTCGAGATCGGCATCGTGGAAGTTACTTAGTCATGCCGCTAAACGATTGGACACTCAGTAAGGCCTTCCATTTGAAAATGCGCTTAAGCAAGACAAGACGTGAGATACCTAGGTATGGTCCACCCTTTGATCAGAAATCCCTGGCGGCCACTTGAGTCTCAGAAAATCTGGCCTAGGCGGTCAGTGCAAGGCCCTTTGCTTCAATGTTGGCACCTGGTACGGATTGATTTGAAGCATGTGTAGGATTTGGTACAGTAGATTGAATCTAAGAGAAAGACTCTTCAGTTTTTACAACTATGGAGAGGAATCGCAGAGCCTTGCCCGTAGAGAATGCAGCCTTCTGGGCCTAACAATGGTCGACATGGATGAGTAAATAGACTAGCTATTTTGAACTTCTCGAGAAGTTGGTGGACTTGTCTAGGACACATCAGTTTCTGGGTTCATCCCATCTATGTTGTCTGTCCAGATATTCCTCATCTGAAGTACCACGTCCAGCACCTCTGCGGCGAATTCGCCGTTCTCCACCATGAGCGCCCTAATTCTGGCCTTGAAACCCATGTCCAATTCGCTGTCGTATCCTGCAGCCACCATTTGGCAGATCAATCCACGAAGTGGGTCGCTTTGATCCGTCTCCGAGTAGACATGTCGAATCAGTGTATTTAGGTCCCAAATTCGACGCCAATGTGCCCGAAAGCTGTGTGTGAATCGCTCTCGGGCAACGAGCTGTAGGGCCGGGATTTGGAGCTGCTTTGCTGCGACATACATTTCGAAGTTCAATCCGAGACTGATCCTGTAGGGGGGCTGCGGAATTTCCATTGGGCTTCGCGGTCTCGAGGGTATGTCGACAGAAGACAGGCCATCTTCAGAAGAATCAGAATCGTAATCGAGAGGGCAGTGAATGTTGCAGCTGTAAGGGATGTACTCGTCGTCCTGGTTCTCCTCAGAGGACTCGGGAGCATCACATTCAGTGCACCCTGCCACCCATTCAGGATCCTCCACATCGCTCAAAACAGCCAAAGGGGCTTCAAGAGCGGCATGGACGTCGTTCAAAGTCATGCTCATGAGAAAAGGCGCCACGGTCACTGGAAATTCGCCATCGTAGTATGTACGGTGGTAGCAGAAGTCCAGAACACGTCCCAGTATGAATTTTCTATATTGGTTCAGCACCAAATGTTGACCAGGAGCCTGGCGTAAATTGTCATTATTTATATGGCCGCAAGGTGGCGGGGGGGGGGCATGGTGGGACTTCAGAAAGCCATCTGTAGGGACTGACCAGGTTGTTGCACATCGCCTTCAGCACAGGTGACTCCGAGCAGACGATGATCTTGTGAGCCCTGAAAGTTTGGCCGGCGCAGTGGATTTCCAGGTCTGTGTACTCCGCACTGAGATACTCACTGATCAAGAAATGCTGATTCACCGGAGGTTCCCACTTGAAATTTGAGACAAATTGGTAATGGTCGGGATCTGATGCAGGCAACTGACGTGCCGGCGACGAGAGCTGTGTCTCAGGGACCTGCTCGCCCTCCTCGCCCTCTGAAAATTCACCACCGACGTCACCTTGGGCCTCCTGGTTGCCGTGTCGAGCTGCCCGACCGCTGTTGGTTGGCGTTCGGGGTGTCTGCGATAGTCGTGCATTGCTTGACACTTTGATAGAAGAACGTCGGGATGGCATCTTAGAATGTTTGGGCCGTCTTCAGGCTGCAGAATTGGTGGCCATGGACAAGATTTTTTGGTCTAGGCTGCTGGGTTCGAGTGCGGCTGCGTCGAACTGGTTGGGTTGGCTGGTGGTGACTTGATTGTTCTAAATGGCTGCTACTATTGCAGTTTGATGGTCCTGTCTGCCCCTGCAGCCTTTCGAAGCGGTGGGATGATGTAAAGACTCAAGGAAGCACACAAGATAGAGTGTACCAGGCTGGCGGGAGAAGAAGTATGAAGGGGCGAGGGCCAGAATGGGATCGAGGACGGGGTAAAGCTGACCAGGTGATAACGGGGAGGTTTGCCTGAGTTGGATCAATCAGTCAATGCAAGAAGGCGCCTTTCTACCAAGATGCTTGCCTCGAAAGATTTGGGTTCCTCCCATGCTTGTAAGAAAGGTACCTAGATACCTAGGTACCTTACCTACATAGGTAGGCACGCTCAAGTAGGGCTCGACCCATTCTGGGGGTTTTATCCAATATGCTAGCACACCTGGGCAGATAGCAACGTAGAACACGCAACTCTTTCAGCAGTCCTCTCTTCATCGTTCAAAAGACAGTTCCGAAGGAAATTGCTTTGACTGCACAACGAACCCCAATGGCCGCTCCACAGATGCGGAAGATTTAGTGGTTGTTGGTAGCTCTGTGTACACTCAGGACAGTTTCAAACTTAAGACTGCAAATAGCCCAGTATGGAGAGTGGAGAAGAGTGTATTAACAGCCAGCCGAGCCGAGAAGGAGTACTTAAACACCGTAGTTGAACTCCCTATACTTCTTGAAAAAGTACCAAGTTGCCAGCCCACCGGTGGCGAAGAGACCAAGCGGCACCGGTGCCCTGAACTTGGTCTTGATACACCTGCTTGTTGCTGCACCGAGCAGGGTGACACTGCTCCCGAGCGCCAGCTCCGAGCCATAGTCCTTGTTCTCCTTGAGCAGGTAGCCTGACACGGGTCGTCAATACCTGCACGGGCAAAAGATGGACTTGTATCAACCGTACCAGCCAGACCATACGAAGCTCCCAATCCCACACCGGCAATAAGGGACGGTCTTGAGCCACCCTTCACATATCCCATTGTTCCGCCGACAGCCACTGTAGCGCGGCAGCCACGTTAGTAATCTCAGCTTGTGTGGCGGAGGCGTGGGAACAATGGATTGGCTTACAAAGGCCGGCGAGTGTAAATGCTGGGTGATCGGCTCCCATTGCGTCTGTTCAAGTCCCATTCGTGAGAATTATTGTAGCTGTTTCGAGGAAAAGCTCACGCCAGGATTTCTTAGCCGAGTCCGTCCCTGGTGAGATATTGCGTGACCCCTGTTCTGTCCGGACTCCACTCGCTCCAGAACAATCCAAGTCTGGACATCTGGAGTCGCGTCCCACAGAGCCCCACCACATAGTTTAACGAGCACGGGCCCACTCCCTAACGTCATCACTCGGCCGACCTACGGCGCAGCATTGACATCAACATCACCACCAGCGACCTGGATCGAGTGCGCCTTGGCTGCACCCGACTCAGCCTGACGCGACAAGACACGCAGCGAGTCCGCGCAAACAGATCGCCCAAAGATGTAGCGATATATCTCAAAATGGCTGTGCAGTCCAAACCAATACCAGCCCTCTACGTCGTCTACATCCTCCGCAGCACAGTTCGCCCATCCTCACTCTACATCGGGTCCACGCCCCATCCCCCGCGACGCCTGAAGCAGCACAACGGTAAGGCGAAAGGCGGCGCGGCACGGACGTCACGCGACAGCTTGCGGCCATGGGAGATGGTTGGCGTGGTGTCTGGCTTCCCGAGCATGGTCGGCGCGTTGAAGTTTGAGTACGCGCATTCAGGCCTGGCCTGGTTCCCTCTTTTATCCTGCAAACAATTGGTTTGCTAACCCGGCTGTGACCCTCCAGATGGGCCCTAAATAACCCGCACCTCTCGCTGCACATCTCCCCTGAGGAACGCCTCTCCGTCTCGACGCAGCGCAAGCGCAACGGCCGGCCCAGGCGGCCCACGCACACCATCTCGTCCATCCTGTCGAACCTACACCTGCTGCTGCGCGTGCCGAGCTTCGCGAGGTGGCCGTTGACGCTGCGCCTGTTCGAACGCGATGTGTACGTGCGTTGGGTCAGGTACCTCACGTCCGGCGGGGTGGAGCCGCTGCGGACGACGCTGGAGGTCGTCACGGACTTCAAGCCCGCTGCCGTGTTGGAGGCGCAGGCCAAGAGGAAGGAGGCTGCGCGGCGGACGCGGGTTGATGATTTGAATGAGGGTGAGGAGGGAGAGGAAGAGGAGAGGCCTCCTGGGGGGATACACGCCCTCCCGCTTGATTACACCCCGCTGGCGCCGTACCTCGAGAAGGGCCAGGATGTCACTACGTTCGAGCGCGAGGGAGACTGCGTCGTCTGCTTCCAGCACTTGGAGCACGACAAGGGGTTATTTGCGATCTGCCCCAACGGTGAATGCGAGGGTATGGGCCACGTGGACTGCTGGAGCCGGCATATGTTACACCAACAGGGCGAGGATGATGGGGCGCTTTTGCCCGTAGACGGCCATTGCCCCAAGTGCAGTGGTCCGGTGATATGGGGCGACATGATGAGGGAATTAACATTAAGGACGAGGGGCCAGAAGGAAGTAGAAAAGGCTCTCAAGAGGCACAGGCGGGCCACTGGTGTTGCAAAGTCGAAAGCGAAGCCGAAAGAAAAGGCTAAGGCTAAGGCTAAGGCTAAGGCAAAAGCTGATGCTTCGGCCTGAGAGATGCCTGACTTGTTTGACATGTTTTGGATTCTACGAGCGGTCTAATAGTCTTTAGGTGGAGATGCAAACAATGATACCCTGGGAATGAATCGCGGTGCTTTTGAGGTTGAGACTTTTAATCAGAATTGGCATTTGCGTCTCTGTCTCCACACAATACAAGCTGCATTGTACTCTCCGTAGGTGCATTGCGTCCGACGCCCTGCTTGCGGCAGATACTGTTGACGGCAAGTAGCAGAGCCGTGCACTATGGCGCCATGTCAGGGGTCACTAGAAGCGTCTGGATGTAATAAGGTCCACAGTATGTATCCATACTTGGCTACAAAAGAATTTAGATAGAGGCATCAAAACTCCAAGAAAGTTATATAAACAGAGACTCCTCACCCGCCGGCGATGAGCCACTTCGCTGGAGCAAGTGAACTTGGTGCCTATGGCACATGCAAGTTGAGGGGGAAGTGAAAGCCAAGTTCGCAAAGCTTGCATAAAACTTGATAGGAATCAAGAAGTACGAAATTATTAAATTATTGACGCCAACCAGGGCGACGACGGTGTGAACAAGATCGGGGAGAAATGATGCCGGCGCAGGTGTGATCCCGTCTCAGCTAATCGTTGCACAGCGTCAGGATTGGAAAGAGACAGCATAGACTACATGGCAACCTTGGAAGCTTTTGAGGAAAACCCCGAAAGGATGATATGAAGTTGATATGCGGCTCCTGAGACGGGTGGCGTGTACGAGGACGTGTCGTTGAAGGTCGGACCTGCCCTCCGGACCCGTCCAACGACATGTCTTTTTCTATTGGGCGGAAGCTGCAGGGGGTCGGCCGATGTAAGTCACCCGCCCCTGCCGATATCAGGGTCGCTCCCTGACCTCACCCCATCGTGAAGCAGCCCATTTGCCCCTATTCCATTGCACGAGCCACGGAATTGACCACCGCATGCCTGGCTGTTTAATGCCAAAACGCCAATTGAATGCATTCAGTTTGCTCTGGATCGCATTGCTGACATCCATCTCGGCTGATGGTTTGGCGTTGGAATAAGCTCGTTACCGAGCATGCGGGAGAAAGTTGGGGTTGCAGATGGGGGTTCCAGGTTTTTGGCCCAGAAATACCCCAGTGCCCAGACACGACGGCTGTGAGTCTGTGACCAACAACTGGGCTGGCACGCAGGCATCAATTGATGTCGCTCCCCACTTTAGATCCGGGAATCAGCCCACTATGTAGTCGGCCCAAACCACCAGACAGAGCCTAGCCTTCATTACGATATTCAACTCACCTCGCACAACTCGTGCAGCAGCATCTGACAGAATGCCAATTGGAGTTGGAGGGAGCTGCTAGCCACAAGTCCAGTCCCAATGCCCTACCTAGATGCGACCTAGGTTAATTACTAAACTAATTGCCTCCCTACCTGGTACGTATCTGGCGGGCTAGTCGCCGTGGTCATTGCGATGCGACAGTGTCAACTTTTTGTGTCATGAAGCCGGCCGCCCATCGCCAAGGTACATCCGTGCTGGTACCTCGGCGTACGGAGTACATCTCTTGAACCGGCCGGGGGACAAACACCTGCACGCTTGTGCA
Organism: Diaporthe helianthi; assembly: GCA_001702395.2. Classification (NCBI taxonomy): domain Eukaryota; kingdom Fungi; phylum Ascomycota; class Sordariomycetes; order Diaporthales; family Diaporthaceae; genus Diaporthe; species Diaporthe helianthi. The sequence goes on along the minus strand of MAVT02000854.1, from coordinate 11,784 downwards.
GCTAGAGCAGCCAAAACGGCGAGCAAGTTGCGGAATCTTGGGCATGGTGAATAGAGGGAGCCCACCTGTCCTACAAACCAGGGTCTGCAGGTGCAGGCTGTCGAATGTGTAGTTGGTTTCCGGTCAAGAAAGCGAGCGATGCTAAGTCCGCGGTACACAGTACCCCGTAGCCTAAGGTACCTGCACCCCTACCAGTTTCGCCACCGACAGCAGGTACCGTGGTAAAAGTGGATCCGTGCGCACCATATCAGCCTCCAAATGATGATGGATTGAACGTCCCGTCCCACCCAAGTCTTGTTGTCTGTCTGGCAGTCTGGTTGTCCTGGCCCAAAGACCCCAGTCCCATGTCGCCGTCCATGCAGCCATGTCAGTCAGTCGGTGACACGCCTCTCTCCAGCTTTTCTCGAAGCGTCCCATCCTCCTCCCCTGGTCGCCGCCCTGCACGCTTCTGCGTGTCATTCTAGATAGCCAGCCCTGTCAGCAGGTCGAAGGCCTGCTCGCTGTCTGTGTCTCCCTCTTTCCCTCTTTCCCTCACATCTGACCCGCACGCATCCCCATGCCCACGCTCGGCCCAAGCCTGGCGGTCCAGAGTACTGTAGAGTGGCAGAGTACGTACCCGCTCATTCCTATTCCCGCCTTACGATACATGTGCCTACCTAGGTGCCGTAACCATATCCCGCACCTTCCCTCTCCCATTCCCGCTATTACAGCACAGCACAGCACAGCACAGCACGCACGCTCCCGCCTTTCCTTTCACTCTCTACCTAGGTAGCATCCCACTTCTTCCTTCCGCCCTTCTTCCCCTTACCTACGATTTCACGAAGCATCAGAGCCCCTTCGTTCCTGGCAGATCCATTTCTTCCCTCGAAAAGGCGCAAGTCACCACCCAGATGGCCAGCGCAAGACACATCTGACCCTAGGCCGCATGCGTCTGACTTGACTAGTGATAAGCGCATGAGCCAGTGTCGCCCCCATCACCAGCGAACCCTCGTTTCTCTGTCTTCACATCCACGGCATTCCTGCCGACATTTCTGCCTACCTCCATTCACTAGGCTACTCGACCACGCCGATATGGTATCTCAACCCTGACAACCACTGAGACTCCACCAGCCAGCGAGGGACTGCTCGGTAGCAGAAGATTAGTTTGGCTGTGCGACACCACCACGGATGGAGACCGGCATGCACTGCGATGCGATCGTGTCTACTTGCATCCGTCTCCCAAGTTTTGTGTGAAGGTCCGCCATACCATTGCAGCGACATAGCCTGTGCTTAACCTCGACCGGGCAAACCTGTTGCCCGCACTTCTCGACAAACCCTCTTCCGCAACAATTCTCTGCAGGATGCCCTTTACTGCGACCAATACTACCGCCGCAAGCGGTCCCAGCGCAGCCGGCACCTCGAGTGCAAATCCTAGCTCGAGGGCTTCACCAGCCGTAGGCGCCCCCTCGACGACCCAAGCTTCCATCAAACCAAAGCCGACGCAGCCCAATCCGAACGGCACTGCTGCACACCCACATGCTACCTTGAGCAATATGACGAGTCTGCCGCTGGATCTGTCTTCGGTCGAACGTCGAGGCTTGCCCACGGCGCCCAAGGAACCTGTCAAGAAGACCGGCCGCATATATGACCTGGAGGATGCGCCAGTTTATCAGCCTACGGAGGACGAGTGGAAGGACCCTATGGAATACATACGCAAGATTACCCCAGAGGCCAAGAACTACGGCATTTGCAAGATCGTTCCGCCAGATTCTTGGAATCCAGACTTTGCTATTGATACGGAGGTGAATATTTCCATCCCGGGCATAAGACGAACGTTTTTTCCCAGTGCGCGGCTTGAACTACTGTCGACCTTGCTCTCGCCGTGGAACTGCCTGGAGTAATCAAGAGGTCACAGCTGACAAGCAGCACAGCGCTTTCACTTCCGCACACGAAAACAGGATCTCAACTCTGTTGAAGGCAGTAAGTATCCCACAACCCCCGTCCTGCCGCGTTCTTCGGGATTGGAGAGAAACTGAGTAGCGCCAACCCTATGACAGGCAGCCGAGCCAATATCTCATACGTCGATTCACTCCTCAAATTTCACAAGCAAAATGGGGGCCACATGGTCCGGATGCCCTACGTTGACAAGCGACCTTTGGATCTATGGCGGCTCAAGAAAGCTGTCGAGTCCCGTGGTGGCTTCGAAAAGGTCTGCAGATCCAAGAAGTGGGCCGAGATAGGCCGTGATCTGGGCTACAGCGGCAAGATTATGAGCTCTTTGTCGACGTCCCTCAAGAACTCATACCAGAAGTGGCTATGTCCATACGAGGAATACCTGCGGCTCGCCAAACCTGGTGTCTACCAGCAATTGGAGACGGAGAACGGGGGGCCACTGACACCGAGCCCAGCTCCAAGCCCCATGAAGCATTCGAACATGCCCACGCCCTCCAGTCTCAGAGCTGAGTCGCCCGCGCGGTTCGCGTCGTCCGCTCTACAGGCTTCTGTAAACTCAGAGCGGGAGACGCCGGTGCAAGATGCTCAGCCTATCGCACCCACGACTGGATTTACAGCCATCAATTCCGGTGGTTTCACTGCAGTGAATTCAGGGTTCACCAGTGTCAATCGCCAGCCAGCCGCTGATGTCAAATCTAGCACCCCTTCAAAACAGTTTACGAGCCCTATGCCTTCGGCCAAGAATACGCCGGAATACCGACCCTCTTGTTTAGGACCAGCAAATTCGCTGAAGCGGCAGGCGAGCGTTGACAGCTATGATTCGGCCAGAGAGAACGGTCTCGATAAGGACGAAGACAATGGCAGCAGGAGGAGCAAGCGTCTCAAGAAAGGTATGTCTTGTGTGTCAATCTGCTATTCCTTTGCTTCATCCACGATAGTCGACGTACTTGCGACGTCCGGATTGGCGTCGCCTCAAAATTGTGGTTTTGTTGAGACTGTGGCGATTTTGATTTCTTCACCGTTTCTTCCACGTGTCGGACGGAGACCCCGCCACATAAACGTAACAAACCAGTTGCAGCCAGCCCAAAACTCAATCTGGGTCATCGGACTACTGGGCAAAACAGCAACCTGCGTGGAAGTTGTGGTGTGTGGGTCGAGTCATGCAAGCAACCGCTTCTGCCTGCGTGCTCGAGTTGCATGAGATCACACGCCCTTCATTGGAAAGGTATCCCGGCTAATGCGTCCTTGATTTGCAGAAGCCGTACCTACTGTGGCTGGATCCCACATGTCCATGTTCAGGCCGATGCCCCGGCTGTCACCACGAGAAGACACATCCGGCCCGGGAGAGGTAAGTTGGCAACTTTAAATTGCGTTTCGGACATAGCGGCACTGACACGGACAAATGCAGAAATGCACACATTGTGGCAAGACTGAAGAAAACGGGTTCCTGGCAGTTTGTGAGTCATGCGACCATGCTTACCACGGCGCTTGCTTGGATCCTCCTCTGAAGACAAAGCCCGACTCGGAATGGAACTGCCCCAGATGCCTTGTCGGCGACGGCCAATTCGGCTTCGAGGAAGGGGGGCTGTATTCGTTACGCCAGTTCCAAGAGAAGGCTGCGGATTTCAAACAGGGGTACTTCGAGAAGCGCATGCCATTCGATTCTGTGCTAGGCTGCGCCAGACCGGTCACTGAGGATGACGTTGAGCGCGAGTTTTGGCGCTTAGTCACCGACGTGGATGAGGAGGTACAGGTCGAGTACGGCGCTGACATCCACTGCACCACACACGGCTCCGGATTCCCGACTGTCGAGAAGCACCCGACCAACCCATACTCGACCGACCCGTGGAACCTGAACGTCCTTCCATATCACCATGAAAGCCTGTTCAGACACATCAAGTCGGACATTTCAGGAATGACTGTGCCTTGGGTGTATGTCGGCATGATATTCTCCACCTTCTGTTACCACAACGAGGACCATTATGCGTACTCCGCAAATTACCAACATTTTGGCGCAACAAAGACTTGGTACGGCATCCCTGCCGAAGACACCGACAAATTCGAGAAGGCAATGAAGGAAGCCGTGCCTGAGTTATTTGAGACCAATCCTGATCTCCTGTTTCAGCTCGTCACGCTACTCACTCCGGATCAGCTTAAGAAAGCCGGAGTACGGGTCTATGCTGTAGATCAGCGTGCTGGTCAGATGGTCATCACATTCCCGTCAGCGTATCATGCTGGCTTCAATCACGGATTCAACTTCAACGAGGCGGTCAACTTTGCTCCGTGCGATTGGGAGCCTTTTGGACTGGACGGGGTTGAGCGTCTGCAGGCTTATCGGCGCCAGCCGTGCTTCTCCCACGATGAGCTCTTGTGGACAGCTGCAGATGGGTCCACGAGCAACACCTTGACGATCCAAACAGCGAAGTGGCTGGCTCCAGCACTCGAAAGGATACATCGGCGCGAATTTACCCAGCGGCAGGACTTTGTTGCAAACCATCTCGCCGCGTCGCCTCATAAATGTGCTCTTGGTGGCGATGTTGAGGGAGAGCCGTGTCCACTGTCGTTCAAAATTGATGACACGGACGTATCAGAGGAGGAGTATTCATGCGCGTATTGCAAAGCGTTCGCCTACCTGTCGAGATTCAAGTGTCTGAAATCTGGCAAGGTGTACTGTCTAATGCATGCAGGAAGCCAACCCTGTTGCGATGCAACGCAAGGGAATCGATACCTTGGTCAGGACCACGAGCTGATATTCCGGAAGTCGGACGAGGTCATCAGTGCAACCAGTAAGAAGGTCTTCGAGAAGGCGAATGTGCCCGAGGCGTGGGAGGAGAAGTACGACAAGGTGCTCGATGAGGAGGCAACCCCTTCGCTAAAGACCTTGCGAAATCTACTCAACGAAGGAGAACGCATACCGTACGAGCTCAAAACCCTACCTCTCTTGCGAGCGTTTGTTGACCGTTGTAACCGCTGGGTCGAAGAGGCAACCAACTACACGATCCGCAAACAACAGAACCGGCGAAAAAACGAAAAGGCCTGGCAAACAGGGCTGCGCAAGTCGATAGGCAGCGCGTATCAAGACGAAAAAGAACGGGAGTTGCGCAAGGCTGATAACATCACCCGGCTTCTCCGCGAAGCTGAGCAGATCGGATTTGACTGCCCGGAAATACAGCTCCTCCAAGATAGAGCGGACGCGATCAGGACCTTCCAGGAGAACGCGAGGAATGTGATCAATCACCCATCCATGCACCAAGTCGAGGCAGTGGAGGAATTGCTCGAGGAAGGCAATGGCTTCAACGTCGACCTCGAGGAGATGGATAAGCTCTCCAAGGTACTCGACAAGCTCAAGTGGAACCAGAAGGCCAAGGCCAACCGCAGCGTCTTTATGTCTTCCCAGGAGGTGGCGGAGCTCGTCGAAGACGCCAGGCGCAGCGGGATCGAGGCTTACAACGACCACCTGAGCTTCTATGTTGAGCAGCTCACTGCCGGTTTCCAATGGGAAAAGAAGGCCAAGGAGATCATCGAAGCAGACGTCATCCATTATCCCCAGCTGGAAGCCCTTTCGCAACAAGCTATGCAAAATCTCCTCCCGGTGTCAGCAGATGTCCTGGCCCAGGTGGATCAGATCTTGCACAAGCAGCGAGAGGCACTCCGACAAATCGCCGATCTGAATACTCGAACGAGGAACGAAGACATCCGTAAGAGGCCTAGGTACACAGAGGTCGCCGACATCATGAAAATGATTGAGGACCTGCAATCGAAGCCCCCAGGAACACTCGATCTAGAAAAAGAGCAGCGACGCCACGAGGACTGGATGCGCAAAGGCAAGAAGCTCTTCGGAAAAACGAATGCGCCGCTGCACATCCTCAAGAGTCACATGGAGTATGTCTTGGAGCGAAATCTTGACTGCTTTGACATCACCAAAGACAAGCCCCGTCTGCCAGCCGAGCCAGCCTCACGAGAGCCAACGCCGGAGAAGGAGAAAACCGCGGCGTACAGGTGGGACGATCCCAAGTTCAGGGAGGTCTTCTGCATTTGCCGTCGAATCGAGGCAGGCATGATGATCGAGTGCGAGTTATGTCATGAATGGTGAGTTCTCGTGTTCTCAGGACATTGAGAAAGAGAAACCATTGCTAATCCCCAATTAGGTATCATGGCAAATGTCTGAAGATCGCCCGCGGAAAGGTCAAGGAGGAAGACAAGTACACTTGTCCGATTTGCGACTGGCGAGTGAAAATTCCTCGAGACGCGGCAAGGCCAAGGCTCGAAGACCTCCTCGACTGGGACGAAGAGATCCCCAACCTCCCCTTCCAACCCGAGGAAGAGACTGTCTTGAAGCAGATTATCGACAACGCCCAAACCTTCCGGAACCATATCCAAGCATACTGCAATCCGGTTTTGTCCACAAGGAATGAGGCCGAGACTCAGAGATTCTATCTCCGTAAGATAGAGGGCGCCGAAATCCTCCTCGCCAACGAGACCAACTTCTTCCGCCAAGAGTTGCATAAATGGCATCCCGTTGCGCCGAATCCTCCCCCAGTCATCGAAGTGTCGAAGAGCACACGCAAGCCCCGGCCTACTAAGCTGGACAAGTTGCTGCTTCAGCATGGCGTCACCAACGTCGAGGACTTACCAGAGCACGTGAAGTCGAAGGGATTGAGTCTAAAGCGCAAGCGTCAGAATGCTGAAATGGCCGCGCAGGCTCAACAGCAGGCTGTCGCAGGATCCTCTGCCGCTGGCCCCACCACTAGTCCTGGTGTCCACAGCTATGCCTCGTACTACCAGAGGGGCACATCATCACAACCACAGACCCCCGGGTTGTCGATCGCAAGCAGCTCTCACGCTCATCCATCACGTGGACCCGGGTCGGCATCGTCCTCGACTCACCATGGCCATCCGTACGCGCGAGCTGACTCCAGTGGCCCGGTGATTCGGCCGGAGAACATGGATCTTGACAGTGCCAATACCAACATACATCCCAACTTCTTCCTCCCCTCCGGCGGAGGACCCCAGATTATGGCTGACAGTACTTCTGGCCCTTCGCTCGAGGACCGTCTTCTTCGTGGGCAGCCGGAAGATGCAATACTGAAGGACTACATGGCAACTGAAGCAGGCCAACAAAAGGCTCTCGAGATGCTGTCCAAAACCCAGGAGGGCCGACGTAAGGCTGAGGAGATTTTTGGGCCTGGTGCTTTCGACGCCGGCCGAGCGGCTATACGCGGACAGGACGACGCGGGTATTGATGATGGCGCCGTGGACCAGATGTTTGCTGACATGGTCAATCAAGACGATGAGGACGAACTCAAGATCAAGGGCAAGGGCACTGTTGTCAAAGTCAGCAGCAACCACAGGGACGAGGAGAAAATCACCGCCGAGAGCCTGGAGAACGAGAGGAACGGCATGGACGCACTGCTGGACGGGGACTAGACGTCCTAGACAGCGTCCACGGCAAAGAGGGGCGAGATGTCCTTGAAGCCATTGATGGGTATGATGTTCTGCTTTTACGACCTGACTGGGCGTTGATGTCGTTTTGCATGCCGGAGTTTTGAGGGCAAAACTACCTCAACAATGGGGGAGAGGCATGGTACGAACTCCTTTTTTTTTTGGCTCTCTGTATCTGTATTTCCTTTGTTTCTTCTTGTCAACTCGCTTGCATCTAGAAGCTGTTTGCTCAACGAGGCGCGCGGAGATATCTCATTTGCGGGAAGACAGGGACGAGAACGGAGAAGGCCAAAAAGAAAAAGTAAGAAGCAAAGGCGTTTCAGCGGCATTAGTGCAGGGATACCACATACCACGACGAAGAATACGGCGATTTCGTTTCCCAAAGGTGTATTGGACGGATGGATGGTCGGTCTGACATTGGTGAGGTGGTTGGAGAAAAGAGCACGGAGAGAACTGGTGTGTGTGTGATACCAGACAGCGTCTTCCACCCCCCCCCCCCCTTTCCCTCTCTCGAGTGCCTCGGGGGATGAACATCGAAACGTGTATGAATAGATATCAAGTTGCTACGATCTGGCACGGAAAAATGAAGATACTTTTGGCTGACTCCACCCTCACGAGCGTGTTCGTGTCCCTGAAAAACAAGTGCAAATTGTTTCGCTCGTTGTGTCGTCTGCCCTTGATTGTCTGTGCGTAAGTAATTTAGTGATCAAGCCACGGAGCTAGGGTCCTGTCTGTTTCTGATCCCCGGGCCAGGCACGCTCGAAAGGAAAGGTTTCCGCCTGGCCCAGCACAGCGGCACAAGCTGACGTACACGGCATCGCTATTCTGTTCTTGAATACACAGTCTTCAATTTATCCGTCTTGATTCGCTTTCTGTTCCTAGCTTTTCTATCTTTGCCGATGGAGAAGTTCCCGCAGAAAGTGGCTGAATCTATCGGAATACCTCCCAATACTTGTGCCCTGAAACTGGCACCGTAGCTCAAAAATCTTCTTACAAAATGATGTTATGCGACCTCATCGCCAAAACGCTCGCTTCATGATGTAGTAGTCCCCCCTATCGATGCGCCATCCCGCCACAACTACCAACCATGGATGGTCGAAAGGCTCACAAAAGCCTGGGTCGCAGCAGCACGTGCTCCAGGTCGGGGAAAGTTCTCCACAAAGCCTTCATCGCATCACCCAGGATGGGCATTTATGCTGCAGTGCTTTGGCTTTCGGAGTCAGAGATCGATGGAGGTCCTTTCTCGCTGTACTGGCGCACGACGGAGGCGTCATCGTCCGAGTCTTCTACCTCTTCGATCAAACGCTGCTCAACCATCGGGCGGTTTCGGTAGGAGACAGAGCTCATGCCGGCCTGGGAAGGGCGAAGAGGCGAGTGGTGAGCTTGTTCTGGAGATGGCGGGGTGTCTTCTGAAGAGAAGCTGCTAGAATCCGTCTCCTCAAGGGCAACAAACTGTGCTTCATGCACAGCTTCCTCGAAACCCCCGGCCGTGATTTCATTGAATCGCTTCCTCAGGTCACTCCCCTTGTTGCCGGCGGCTTTTTGCTTTGTGTCCTCAAATCTCTTTCTGAGGCCTTCCGAAGGCTCCTTGCGTCGTATCATCACTTCTTTCACCTTTTTGTTCTTCCTGTTCCCCTTGGCTCTCATTTTCTCCTTCAGCCTATCGGGTTCTCTGGCCGCCAGCCTCTTTTTCTGACGCATGATTCTCTCCAGATCAGCACCTCCTTTTAGAATCCCCTGTTTCCCATTTGTCTTCTTGTACTTTATCAACTGTGTGTTGCCATCCAAGGGGTTCAGCTCAGCAATCTCTGACAGGGGAAAGGGCCGCTTATTATCATCATCGATGAAGACACCCTCCCACAAATTTTCCGTGAGGACGATATCTGCAGCATCTGTCGACACAAACACCGCAAACTTTCCTTCCATTTCAGCGGAGCTCTGCTGGCCGCTAACGTCATTTGCCTGGATGCTTGTTATTAGAGTGCCTGCCGTATCAGCCGCTGGGGTCTTTTTAACCTTCTTTCGATTCTTTCTCTTCTTTCGTGCTGGCTTCTCGCTCTCTGCGCCTGCTCCCCTCAAGGAGGGTTCCCCGTGTTGCGATTCCTCGAATGTGTCGTGAGTCTCGATTTCATCATCGCTCTGATCTCTGCCCAATGTGACTGAGCTTTGGGTCGAGTTGGTGGAGGATGCCTTCTGTGGCCTCAGCTGGTTCACAAATTCTTGCGGCGCTGCTGTCTCGATGGGACTGGCGGGACCAGGTCGTTCTTCCACCATTTTTCCGTTCTCCGCCGCTTCGGTACTAACTTGGGGAGCAAGTTTATGCTCCGCAGAAGATACAGTTTCCGGCTCGTCCGATGATGAAGAGGGCTCGCGCTGACGAGTGGCCGTGGCGACGTCGGAAGTCGATGGGGCGGTGTCAGGAGCGTCTCCAGCTGGACTGAGAGCTATCTTAGTAGATGAAGGTTGTATTTCAGAGGGCTTCGAGCCAGAGCCCGAGTCGTGAACAGAGACTGAGATCGATCGGGCACCTTTCTGGGGATCCAATGAAGGTGGCTTTGGCCGCAACGACAGATCAGCAGAGGGTAACTCCGAGGTGGTTTCGCTCACAGGCGGATCTGTGGCAGCAGAGACAACCTTCTTCTTGCGGCCCTTCCTCTTTTGACTACCGTTCTTCTTCTGGCTCCCTTCTAGATTCTTCGGTGCATTGGCACCCTTGCCCTTGGCCGTTCCATCATCGTGGATGGCTGGCTTCTCTGCGACGGCTCGAGCGTTGACACCCGCCGTCAGTGATCCGTTCTCCTGAAATAGATCCCATGCCAAATTGAGGTGGTGCATCTGCTCTCCTGCGACGAAATCCCAGTCATAGGTCGTCGAGTTGAGCATGCGAATCGACCAATTGGTCATAGACATTGGGTAAAACGGGAAGGCCGCGAGCCGCAGCTCATAGTCCTCTGGGCCCTGCATTGGGACCACGCGTACAGACAAATGAGTGAGTTGCTGGAAGTCGTCCAGGGCCCAGGCGATGTTGTCAAGTGTGTGCTGGTTGAACTTGGGCAAGTCTTGGAAAGGGTATTTGTCGGGAAAGTGGATACGGATCCGGGCTGATCTGGTGTAGTGTTGAAAGTTGACGTTCTGCAAAAGATGCACAATCTTGTCAAGTTTGGCCCTGTTCAACTCTGTGTCGGTGGCTTTCAGATCAACAAGGATATCGATATCGTTGACCGAGTATATGAAACGAAGGAAGTCCGCAGAGATGCGCCTATTGACCAAGTGCAGCCAGCAGGGCAGCGCATCAATGCGATGGCGGGTCGGCCCAGACCAAGCTTCTCTCATCCACTTAAGTGGCACATTGCGATCGAAGCCGTTCTCAGACAGGACCCAGTCCAACTTGGCCTCGTCGCGACGATCGCGAGACCAGGCAAAAGAGTAGATCTTGTCTCGAATCTTCTGCAGCTGTTCGTCGGCCTGTGCATCGGAAGAAAAGAGCCTCGCGAAGGGGGGTTTCTTCGAGTTGTTGTCCTTGGGCGCCATGGCTTGCGACTTGGTGGCTATTGGGTGGTGGTCCATATGAGATTCAGCAACTGCCGTCGTCCTGAATAGGTTGGGGAGGTTTGTCCTGAAGCCAGATGACTGATCAGCTGGATGCTATCCCAGGTACCAAAAGCAGAAGAGACGACTACACGAAGGTGATGGGTGGGAATCAACTAGGAGAGGTGGGTTGTTGGGAAGGGGTGGATGCTGCAAATGGCTTGAAGGTAATGTTGTTGGTGGCAAGTTTCGAGGTGAGTGGTAACAAATGCCAGAGCAACTGCAGATGGCTAGGTGTCTGACTTTGTTTTGGTTGCCTGTCACTGTCACCTTGGATCAGGCAGCCAGCCCGTGGGAAGAATTGGATCGAGAAGGTCCCCCGCCTTTCTGGAGCTCGCTGGGGCGCCTGGCCCCAGATCAGTGTTGCTGAGCAACAGCTACCTCGAGACGCTTACCTGTGGGCCAGTCCTGCAAGACAGAGAGTCTACCAGTCAGTCCTGGTTCAGCCAGTCCTGGTTGCATACCCTGGTGCGCTTCTTTCGTGACCGCTGAGCGCTGCCGACGGTGACTGGTGCGTTCTGGTGGTCTGCTATGTTGGTGTTTAAGACCGGTTGGCGTTCTGAGGTGCGTGCTCCGGGTCGATTACGGGGATCATCAAAACGAAAATACCGGCGAAGGCGAAGATGATCATGACAGCCAGGATAACCAGCCACAAGAAGAGGATCATGTCCATCTTAGATGGTCATGCTGGGTGGGCTCAACGGACCGGCTGTCGAGAAATGCTGCAGCAGATGCGTTGGTATCAAAGGGCTGCGGTCAGGCCAGGCCAGGACAGGACAGGACAGGACAGGACAGGACAGGACAGGACAGGACAGGACAGGA
>MAVT02000853.1:0-20320 GCA_001702395.2 Diaporthe helianthi | reverse complement strand
ATAGCTTAAATAGCAAGCTAAATAATGGATTTTTTTGTTTTTCCTATTTTAGAATGTAGCGCGAAAAAATGCGGTTAGAAAGTAGACTATAGCAGTTTCGAGAAAAGTGCGCAACTTGTTAAGGTGCGCAACTCGTTAGTGTTTAACGTTAAATAGTTAAATTAACTTAGTTAAAAACATATACTTATATATATTTTAATATTATACTTAAATAAAGATAAATAAGTATATAAAAGTAAATAAAAGTTTTATTATATTTATTTTTCTATAATAATTTATTTAGTTTTAACTTATAAAAAGTTTTAAAATATATAGTATTTAGTATATTTAAAAACAATGTATAAATTTATTAAAATAATTTATAAGTAGGGTATACTTTAAATATATTTTAATAAGTACTTTATTTATTAGATATTAAAAGTTTATACTTTAGATTTATAATAAATGTTTAATATTATTCTAAGTTTTAAGTTTATTAAAATAGTAAAGTAATTAGCTCATTAATGTAAAATAAATGTTTTATATTCTTATTTAGGGAAATTAGTAAACTTATATAACTATTAATTAAGAGGTTAGTAGTTTAAGCGTACTAAAAGGAGATGAGGACCTTTGTATAAAAAAAATAAAGTCGAATCTTAAATTCAGTATCAAAGTGGTTAAAAAGAACTCCTTCAGGTGGGCTCGAACCACCAACCTCCTGATTAACAGTCAGACGCGCTAGCCAATTGCGCCATGAAGGATCTGATGTTGCGCATGGGCAAACTTAGTGGACTTTACATCTAAGCCATCCTTGGTGTATCTGAGAAATATTCGAGGCTAATTCAGGTATTAGAGAATAATACTGTTAATACTCTATGTCCTAGCTGTGGAGGCTATAGTAGCCTAGGGTATTAGGTTTAGTACTAATAATATCTTCTACTAAGTAAACTACTTATAAAAGAGTAAAAAAACAAAAGGTTAAAGAAACAGTAGCTATAGCGTTAACTAGTAATTCTATAACTTATAGGTCCGCATTTATCAGCAACATATGCTGATAAGCTCAGCCCTAGAGAGTGTGCAGAGCTCGCAAGGGTCTAAGAAAGCCTAAAAGTGTTAGTGCAGGATTATTGGTGCGTACTCTGTACAAGGGGAAAAGCCACCGCCCGTTGGCACTTTCCCACCCACCTTTTGCTCTAATGCGTCTCTGCCTTGCGGCGCAAGTGCTGTAAGGCAGCCTTGGAGTCACCCAGATTCTTTAATCCACTTTGCGGAAACCCCTGTCTGTGGCACTTGAGCCCCGAGGCAGCAGGCAGTCATGGGTTTTGGAGGCAGGTACCTGGGCCAGGCAGGTGGGCAGCCGTGAGGCTCCTGAAGTCATTGATTGATCGATTGATTGATTGAGTCTTTGGCTGTGCCTCCAAGCAGATGTCATAAATGCACTTTTGTTCCGTGACAAGGCATTTTTCTTGTTTCTTTCTTTGCTCGGGTGCTTCTTCCCTCCCCGTCCTCTGCCGCCCATTCTCAAGATTGTTTAGACTTTTGTCTTAATCAACCTGAGCTCCCAACTCGATTTCTTACAAAGAAGACTCGGTATTTTCGGGCCTCCTTACTACCTACCTGGGTGTGTGTATATATATATCCAGCCCCGATTGGGCTCTGCCTACCCTGGGGTTTTGACCACCTTCCTTGCGGCCTAATGCTCCCACTAAGACGTCGTATTACCCACAGCCTTGTCTAACCTGGGTTCCGGCACTGCCCAATTCGCCCGAGTTAAATACTCTTCTCGCCTCGCTGTCTCTAGAGTCCTCCTAGGTTGGGCACTCGTGCATTTTTCTCCGGTATTTGGCCAAATCAACGAGGGACACGTGCTGTATTCTCTCTGTGTTCCTGCGTCTTCGTTTCGCCCGGACCCCGCCAGCTCATATTTAAGACTCGGGCCTCGCCCAGGCACCATGTCGAGCGATACTTCGCGCAAGACTGTCAGGTTCGGCGAGGACACCTCCCGCAGTGGGTCCTCCCGTTCCTCGACGTCCAGGAGTGAATCAGGCTCTGGTTCGCCGAACACGGGTTCAAATCACTCAAGGTCGGCATATCCTGGTCATTACACGGAAACCCTGTACGAGCAACAGGCTCTTAAACAGGCCCTGCAAGACACGGTGAAGCAGGCCGATGAGTGGAAGGCCAAGGTGCTAGACGTCGAAAGACAATACACCAAGAAGCTCAGACAGGCAAATGCGAACCTGGAGGCTGTGAACAGCCGGTGCGACAACCTCGAGGACGAGAAGAAGGAGCTTCAGCGGGACAAGAAGAAGCTGAGTGATGCCAACAAAGGCCTGGAAACTCGTCTCACGGCGCTGCAGGACGAGAACGAAGACCTTCGAAGCAGCAACGAGAGGCTGCACAAGAAGCTCCGGGACTCCGAGGCCCAGACTGCCACCACACCCTCCCCCAAGAGTGGCAAGCCACACCGGAGTGAGAGCAAGCGGTCCAAGGAGTCGGATATCGAGCAGCAGAAAGACCGCCTCAAGGGGCGCTTCGAACGCAGCGAGACCTCGAGCGATGCTAGCTCCTCCAAACGATCAAGTTCCAAGGCTCCCAGGACCAGTAGTCGCCGCATGAGCACTACCTCCTACGCCGCCGACAGGCCATATGTCGAACCCCTTGGGCCTCGCGCTGCACGACCAACCGTCTCGATACCGACATCACAGCCGAGTGTAGCCAGCGCTGGACGCCGTTTCGACGGGCCTGTCGCCATGGCCCACACTGGCCAGCCAGCAGTCGCTCATTACCAGGACCCAGCCTACTCCTCGACACCCCGAAGTGCGGGCATGGAGCGGCCCACTGTCTTTTATAGGTACGACGGGCTTTTGTCTCCAACAGTCGCCTACGAGGATGGGAACTATCACCCTCACCCTCTGTAGTTGCGACATCGACATGGCACGGCCAGCCATCACAACAGCCAATTTCTTTTGCTCTGTCTGTCCCGGGGGTGAGCCCCGAAGCTCACGAAGCAGCGTGGATCCTTCCTGATCCTTCAAATGATCAGCTGGAGCGCCACCTTGCTCAACCCCCCCCCCTTCCCTTCAACTAGCAGCTGAAAACTAGACGAGCGGCCAAAGGAGGAACTGGTCGGTGAAGCGGCAATCAACACCTCTCCGCCGACCTCACTTACGCACGTCGTTGCACGTCCTACCTCTTAAGGCTTGGCCAAATTTGGAAAATTATTTTTCTCTGAGTTCTGAACCTTTCACGGAGTTCTGGTTAGGTTGCCCCAGATAAGTGGGTCGGTAGGTAGAATCTGTTTGGGAGATATCAAGCTGGCTACTATCTGGACAGGCTGGAAGGGTTCTCTTTTGGGAAATATGATACCACCTCTTGTACTTCTTTTCCTCCCTCACTCGATTTCTTAGGATAGTCACCACAACATAGCCCTTTCTAGTTAGACAGACACACCTTAGTGGGACTAGAATTCAGAAAAGGACGCAATGGCTTCACTGCCCAAGCATAAATCCCGCTTTGGATCAAACAACGGTCGATGAGTGAAGATGATGTAAAAGACAGCAGGGAGTCTGGAGAAAATGAACTAGCTAGAGCAGTAGGACCCAGATATCAAACTGATTCTGATGGAAGCAAGGGGCGGGCAGACCATCGCATTAATCCAGGCAACGACCGAAGGTCAGCGATTCAAGGTCTTGTGGCGACAGCTCCTGCAGACAAGCAATAGATCTTGTCTGTTGAATGCGGGGCAACTAATGAGTTTCCTGGCGTTCCAGTTGAGGTACCTAGGTAGGTTCCAAGGCGAGGTGACGTCAACAACACTTGTTACACCAAGGACGTAGGTGTGTCTGTTCATGCTGCTAGGCTGTGTCGGTAGCGGTGAGGTTAGAAGATGGGATGTGACAAGGCAGCCAGGCAGCCAGGTAGGAAGTTGTGGTACAGCATGTCACCACCATAGCCCGAGAGATCCGCCATGTGTGTCATTAGGTCGGCAGCGTCTAGAAGGGGCGCAAGAGGGTGTATGCGCGCATCAAATAACTGTCATCCTTGGGAGCATCAACCATGCCAGTCACCCAACTCAACGATGTGGACAGCTAGGGAACTGGGTGCGGAACCCGGGGCTGGTCATTCGGCCAGGAAGGCCGAACGAAGACAGACTGGGTAATCAATTCATGAAGGTCGCAAATCGTTCAACCACCGCCGGACCGTCCAGCATCCGCTGCTGCCGGTGTAGAACATCCAGCGCCGGTTTCTGTGTTTACCTCGCTGTTCGCAGCTCGAACACCGCCGCCTCCATTTCCGCCTCTGCCACGGCCTCGTCTTCGGCTGCGCTTAGGTTGCGGTTGCTCGCCAGCCGTTCCGTTGCCGCTCTTATCCGTATTAGAGGAATCTAGATCAGTCGGCGGGTTAGCAGCGCCTGTGGCTGCAGAAGCTGCAACTGTGTTGGCACTGCTGCTGGCAGTGCCAGACTGAGCCTGGTTGGTTGGTATACTGGCAGCCTTCTTAGAGCCCTGGTCCTTACGCTCGAGGACTTGTACGGCTGCCTGAGCAACAGCGACGGGACTGGCGGCCATTGCCTTGGCCAGTCCTGCGTGCTCTGTGAAATCGATGTATGCGAAACCCTTGCGACGGTCGATCTCGACAAGGCTAATGCTACCAAAGACTTGCATTGCCTCCTTCAGCAGGGCCTCGGTCACGCCCTGTGATGGGTTGGCATGCTTGAGAAACGCACGCGTAGACGAGGCTGCTGGCGCTGGGGTGCTGCTCTTCTTCTGAGAACCTCCCGGCTGGCCTCCCTTTGCGGCTGCCGCCTTCGGGCCTGTCGGTGCTGTCGGTGCTGTCGGTGCTGTCGGTGCTGTCGGTGCTGTCGGTGCTGTCGAGGAAGGACCATGCTTGTTGACGGCCTTGGCAGTATTTGATGATTCCTTAGCTGCGGTACTGTCCTCCTTCTTCTTCTGTAGTATGATGGGGGCATGGGTTGCGGCCGCTGGAGCTCCCGGGGGCCCTCCGGTTTTAGAGTCGGACGACCTGGACTCCTTACCCCTTCGGCTTCGTCCTGACCTCGAGGTCTTCTCCGCCTGTGCTTTTGGTGCCGTGGGCGTGGTAGGTTGATCTGTTGCTTGCGCAGACTGCTCTGTTGCTGTTTGAGCCTTGGATCCTCCCTCCTTGCCCTTGGGCTCCTTAGTCTTCGGTTCAGTGTCGCCTTTCTTGGCAGCCTCCTGCTTTGCTACCTCCTGGCGCGCTTTCCTCGCAGCGGAACCGTTAGACAGGCCGAGGTCACGCTTCAGAATGTTTGCAACGCCCTGAATACCAGCACGGCGACTGCTGGCGACATCAGAAGAGGAGCTGCCCGCCTTCATATCCTTGGCAATGGCTTTGGCAGCCTCGGCGGCAGCCTCTGTAGCAGCCTGCTTCTTAAGAATGCGCACCGTCTCCTTAGGTTTGTCAGCCGTCTTTTCCTTGGACTTCTTCCTAGAGTCATCCGGTGTTGATGAGCCTTTGCCTTTAGCGCCCTGGGATTCTTGTCTCGAGTGCTTGCTGTTTCTAGCAGCCGCGGCCTCCTTGGCCTTGTTGGCTTTTTTCTCGCGATTCTCCTTGATGAACTGGGCCAACGGAGCGATGGTAATCTTTGTTTCGGCTTCGCCTTTTACGGCATCGTCGGCATCAGCTTGTGCCTCATCTGATTTCATGGTCGGGTCCTCTGCAAGGCTGGCCAGAAACGCCTTGTAGTCCTCGTCTTGGTCAATCGTGCCCTCCTTAGGGTCCTTCTTGGGCTTAGCAAGTGGCATCTTCTTGTAGATGGAGCGCTCTACATAAGGCGGGCCGACGAGAGAAGGGCTGTTAAAGGTACCCTTTGCGTCCTCCCAAACAGCGTTCTGGACGGCCTGATCGAGTGCTTCGAGGTGCTCTTCTTTGACTTGGAGAAAGGCGAATGCGGGGGCAGAGTCCTTGGAGGCGCTGCGTTGATACTGTCAACTGTTGTCTCCCTAAAGCAATCCCTGTGGTCGACGTACCTCTTTGGTGTGTGCCCGCAGTGGTATGAAAACCAGCCAACCTTTCCGTTGCCCGGCATCCACGAGTCACCGAGTAGTGTCAGAAACTCATGCTCAGTCAGACCAGGTGGCAGTCTCCTGACCTTGACCTTGATGCCATCCTGGGCTGCGGCCTTGGACTTGGCAGACCTGGACGAATCTGCCGGACCCTGCGTCTGAGCAGGACGGATAGGCAGGACACCAGCTTGCTTAGGGCCGGATTTGGCCTCGGGTGTGGTCATCGTGATGTCTTGTGCGGTCGGTCTCTGACATGAAAGGTGCGGGGTCGGGAAGTCGTTGGTGATTGACGAGGAGACAGAGTAAGAATTACTGGAACCGTCACTGGTCGGCGTCGCGAGCTTTCCCCCCTTCTCTTTTTTGACGTGCGGCCGGCGGATAGCAGCTATATGCCTGTTGCGAGCGAGATACTGTAGACTGGAACAAGCTCATGGGGCTAGAGCCCCCGATTATAGAGGATGCAGGAGAGCAAACCTTGACGGAAATCGTTGGTTTGGAAGCTGGCGGATTCATGAGTACACTACGTGGTTCGCTTTTGCGGCGAAGAGTGACAGTTGCACTGTGCTTGTTAAGTATGTATGTAGGTATGGAATAGTCATCCCACTTCAATGTTCCTGCCGTCCCCACTCCTTGTTACGGCCGTAGCACTTGAGGCTGATCGGTAGCAGGACCCACTACGTAGGTCCTTGCATTCGGCTTACCTAATCAGCCCTCTGGGCCACCACCTTTTCAGAACTAGATTGCAGCTCTGCTGCTTCTCCCATACTGTTCTTTAGGCAACACTAGCTTTGAATCAACAAATCTTTACTAACAACTTGTGCCTTTTGCCATAGGTCGTAAGGACCGTCTTACTCCTGATACAGTGGGTTTGCAAAATAAACGCAACTCGCCTCTAACACATATAAAAAGTACTATTTCAGCCTATTATAGCAGCTTTAGCATTATATGTTTAATTACTTTAAAGTTAATACTAGCTTTACTATAAAATAATGAATAATGTATATTTTTTTTAAAAAAAATCTTAAATTTTAAAGCTATAAATATAAAAGTTTTAATAACGTATTAAAGTTTAATAAATAAATAAAAATTAAACTTATATTTACATTTAGTAAGTAAGATAAATAATAAATTATTTAATTTATTAATATATATATAATTTATTTTTAAAAACTCTTTTAAAATTATACTTATAGTAAGTTAGATTATAAAAATATATAAAAAGTATTATTAATACTTTTACTAGTAAAAAGCTTAATTGAAATTTCTATATCAGTTTACCTTATTTAATTCGCTAAATATAGCTATTTTAGAACTAGAAATTTAGGGGGGTTCTGTATGTACGTTAACCTAAGTTACGTTTATTTTGCAGAGTACCTAGGTACCTACATTGGTAGGGGCTTAGGCAACACCTGACAATGTGGCGGAGGGGGAAGAACACCCCGTGCCGACTGCGTTACATCGAGAGACCCTGGGCTAGTGCTATTGCTGTGTGTACCACAGCATCGTACCGCACCTATCAAGCATCCATCTCAATACCCTTTCCACAGACCTGATCAAGACACTGGTCTTTGAGCATCGTCAGGAGTACAGCTAGCTTTCAGCCAACCAGAAGCTGTGATCAGACCTTCCTGTAGGTCCTGGACTCGGTAGAGACGAGAGACACAGGACATACTACTGACGGCTTCGTACACAGACCCTTCTCACGTGTCCCGCCTGGCCTCGATCGATACCTTGGTGTCCCGGTCAATCCAGCTCCCTCCACTTGCGCCCTCGTCGATTCCATACCCCATCTCACCTGCCCGTGTCTGTCAGCCACACTGCATAAGATCCGCAATTTGCCATGGCCAACGTTCCCAAACCTGGACCGGCGAACTTGACGCCAGGTGCTGGGCTGGATGAGTGGCTGGAGGAGGCAAAACAATGTCATTATCTGCCCGAGTCTGTCATGAAACAGCTGTGCGAGATGGTCAAGGAGGTCCTCATGGAGGGTTCGTCCGCCCTGCTTACTGCACGACGGCTTGTGCTGACCAAACCCACCAGAGTCCAACATACAACCAATTGTGACGCCGGTCACAATCTGCGGGGACATACACGGCCAATTCTACGATCTTCTAGAGCTTTTCCGCGTCGCCGGCGGGATGCCGGGCGAGGCTAATGTGCAAGCGCCACAGACCGCCACGACGGTGATCACCTCGGAAGACATCGAGCCACCCACCGAGATCACCAACCCGAAGCTGAGGAAAAAGATAAAGCAGTCCAAGGCGTCAGGAGACGAAGGCGGCGAGACAGGTGGAGACGTTGATGACGAGGCCAACACGTCTTCCGACAGTGTTGCTGGGCCCGGCAGTTCGGGCTCCGCCGGCGGCGCCGCCGCAACTGGCCCATCACAGTCGGCCGATACTCGATTTGTGTTCTTGGGCGATTTCGTCGATCGTGGGTATTTCAGTCTCGAGACTTTCACGTTACTGATGTGTCTCAAGGCAAAGTGAGTTGGACCATGCGCACAATTCTACTTGCAGCGCGACTGCGTGACTGACTAGCCCTAGGTTTCCTGATCGAATCGTCCTCGTCCGAGGGAACCATGAGTCACGACAGATCACCCAGGTTTACGGGTTCTATGAAGAGTGTCAAACAAAGTATGGCAACGCCTCGGTTTGGAAGGCATGCTGCCAAGTATTTGACTTCCTTGTCCTGGCTGCCATTGTGGATGGGACTGTTCTGTGTGTGCACGGTGGCCTCAGCCCCGAGATCCGGACTATTGATCAGATCAGGGTCGTCGCCCGAGCCCAGGAGATTCCTCACGAGGGTGCATTCTGTGACTTGGTTTGGAGCGATCCCGAGGACATTGATACATGGGCTGTGAGTCCACGTGGCGCTGGCTGGCTGTTTGGTGATAAGGTTGCCACTGAGTTCAACCACGTCAACGGCCTGAAGACCATTGCTCGAGCACATCAGCTTGTGAATGAAGGCTACAAGGTACGTCTCGCCACCAAAACCCCCCTTCCCCCAACTCTGGGCTTTGTAGTAGGCTGACAACTTCTGTCAGTACCACTTTCCCGAGAAATCCGTCGTGACGGTCTGGTCTGCACCCAACTACTGCTACAGATGTGGTAATGTGGCTTCCATCATGACAGTTGACACAAACCTGGACACCAAGTTCAGCATTTTCTCTGCCGTGCCTGATGACCAACGGCATGTGCCCGCTGGCCGCAGGGGCCCGAGCGACTATTTTCTATGAGGTTCTTGCCTGTGGTCGTCATGTCTGAATTTGTGGCTCACGTTGACGGCGGTGTTGTAGATACTAGATGGGTCTCGCATGGGGAACATTGCGGAAGGCGTTTGGGGTACAATGCTTGGCCCTGTTGTATAAATAGGGCTGAAGATTTAGTGACGAATGGCTGCATTTGATTGATACCCCCTCCATCGGAAGAGGGCAGGGCTTGCAACAAGATTAAACGAACGGGGATGTTAGTATGAATTCTGCGCTATTGGAGTTTGCCAGCTGTTCTTGGGGTCGGTCATCTTGGGTCTTGCAGGCGCAGCCCCGGTGTATATGTGCATACAGGATTATGCGGGAGCCGGAAACTCGCTGAGGCCCGCTTGGGTTTTGCGATAATGAATACAGTGAAGATCGATCTCTGTGTCAGAAAGATATCACATCACGTATCCTGTCATATTGGTTTGCTCTGTGTGCCGATTAGGCGTCAAGCTTCGGCGCCGTCCAAGCCAGGCGAGAAAAGTTCACACTGTCACATCAGGATGCATACCCAGATTGAGGACGTAGAATACAAGGTTTGTATAAATATGCCCCAGCTTCCTTGGCTCCTAGCCAGAATGACCTGGCGGGGGAAAAAGCTGCGACAACTTGTTCACAGCCACCCAACCGCAACCACACCGGCTTAGCTACAGGAAGGATTTCAGGCTCTCGATAGTATCGACCACGGTCGTCTCGATCTGGATCCACTCCAAGCCCAGCAGCTTGGTAGTCTCCGAGTTGTCAAACTTGTAAGTTGTGTCCGCCGGGGCGGGCTCTCCGCCCCGAACATCCTCTGCTGGCAGCTTGTCCTTGAGCTCTGGGAAGTTCTTCCTTGCCGCGTCCAGGATGCCCCTATTGGAGTATGAGCCCGCAGTGGTAAAGAGCCTGTGGCCGCCAACCTCGGGCTTCTCGAACGCCAGTATGTGCGCCCTGGCGACATCGCGCACGTCGACCCAGTTGGAGACGCCAGTTGGAGGCACAGCGCCGGCCTCCTTCCACTTCCCTTGTGCGAGGGCAACGATCCGCTCGTTAGAGGTATTGATGGCGTCGAGGCTGGCGAGGTGGTGCACCACAGGGCCAAAGACCATAGGCGGGTTTACGGTGACGAGGTCGAACTTGGCGTCGTGAGACTTGTCGGCAACAAAGTCCCAGGCAGCCTTCTCAGCAAGCTTCTTGGAGGCGCGGTAGGCAGTAGCCTTGTCCTTGTGGATGTCCTGGATGGTGACGGGATTCCAGGACCTCTCGGTGAAGGTGGTGTTGGGGTCACTTATCTTTGAGGCGTCGAGGATGGCGGCGAAGGATGAGGTGATGACGACACGCTTCACTCCTGGGGCGGATTTGGCGATGGCCTTCAGGATGCCGGTGGTGCCGATGACGGCGGGGTCGACGAGGTCCTTTTGGGGGTCTGTGATGTTGAAGTGAAATGGGCTTGCTGTGTGCAGGACGACCTCGATGCCTGGGGTCTTGACAACCTCGTCGAAGGCGCCAGGCTTGGCGATGTCGGGCACGATGGCCGTCTCGAGACGGTCCTTGCCCAGGCCGGCGTGGGCGGCGTGGATCTTGGCCGCCTTGTCGGCCGAACGAACCGTGGTCACGACATTGTGGCCACGCTCTAGGAGCTGCTCGAGAACGTGAGCGGCGATGAAGCCAGAGCCACCTGTGGGGGAATTGTTAACCAGACTGATCAACCAGGCGGCTGAGAGGGTTTCCTGTGCGCACCGGTGAGAAGGACCTTGGTCATATTGATGGGCTGGGTGGGTCGTTCTTGGTCTTGGTCTTGTTTGTTTTGGATCTATGTTGTTCCCTTGGAGAGATGCACGTATGCAGACGATGACCTAACCTCCAATTATACAAGGCTGAGCTCTCAAGTGCTTGAAGTGCAGCCATCACCGCACCGATAGCCCCACCATCGATGAACGATGTCACGTCATCGGCCATAACAGTGGACCATCCCTCCTACAAGTTGGGCTACAACATCGCAAAGCTTGGCTAAAATGGCCCAATTCTCCAAGCAATCTGTTTCCACTCCTTGCCTGCTTGCCTCCTTACCTAAGCAGGTAACTTCAATGGGCTGATGGGACGCACTAGACTACCTCACCAGCCCTGGAGTCATGTCATAGAAGGCACAAGACTCCACCCTCGTCTTTTTCTCCCGCCGGCCTGCTCTCTCTTACTTATCTACTTAGGTACTTAAGTTTCATTTTGCAAGGAAAGAGGATGCAACAACACACATTCGATGACTTGGAGGCCACCAGAGTATCGATACAAAGCAGTACTTGATTCTGAAGTCTCTTCGCAGATTCCGAATTCTGACAATTCAAATGCGACGGCCGAAGACGGGCGAGCGAGGGCTTCGGAGTGTACCTACCCTGCTACCTAGGTGAAAGCCCAAGACAGACATACATGGCTTGAATCCCGACCCGTCAATTTATTGGCACTGTTGCAGGTGAGCCTGCCCAGATGGTGCTGCTCCTGCACGATTCTGCCCTTCCTTGCATTCCGCGCCAGCGGTCTCAGTGTACTCAAGTGCTGCCAGGCTGCGTGGGCTGCGTGGGAGCTTGCTCCTGAGCAAAAGGAATCCCAATGCACGCCGTTTTCCCAGTTTCGCCCTGATTCTGACCCTGAGTGTAAATACACAGGTCTCGTCCCTTCTCATCTGTCATATGTCCTCTCTCGTAGGCATTGATGTCGACGTACACAAGAACCAGCCACACCGGCTACGCTCCTTTGCGAGTTATGTGTGTTGGGTCGCGCTCGCTGCCGATGCACAAGGTAGAGGGTATAGACCGGCTGTGGGATGCTGTGGGATGCTGTGGGATGCTGGCCTTGCAGACCGCCTTACAGAATGCCACCCTGGATCGTCTCGTGAGCTAGGTATGCGTGTCTAATTGCAAGTGCAGCAGATCAATCAATCACCCGTTGTGAAAGTCGAAACCTCCTGCAGTTCAATCACAATCTCAGCTAACTTTGGCAGGTTACACAATCACGGCCTTGCTTCTTCGGCTGCACTCTCCTTGTGGGAGCCTGCCTTGCCTGTAAGGGGGAACCGCAACTCATCAATTCTCACATCCTCATCCGACAGGCAGTCAGGTTCCTGGCGTCTTGCGCCTCAGCTAGAACGTCGTCAGTCAAGAGTCGACAAGTCTAGCAAGGCAAGACTTGCATGATGCAGACGAAAACGACGAGCTCGGACAAGCGCCAGAGCCCAGATTACCGAGCACCATTGGCCGGGCGGAAGCATCATCGGGAACAAGCCTGGATGGTAGCCCAGATCATTTGCTCACAGGCCTACCTGCCTGCTCACCAAACTCACGACGCTGGTAGCGAGGATCTGCTATCCACACCAGCCTGCCTCCTTTGAACATACCGCCGCGATGTATGCTTAGAGCGGCATTTACCAGTCATGCAGAGCGAGTTGATCCAGCCCCCCCCCCCCAACCCCCTACTGGGCGGATTGTATCAACACTTCCTTTTCGGGCCTGTCATTCGCGAAAGGGACTGGCGATGCAGGCTGGAGTTGGGGGGTGTGGGGGCAACCGCGTCCGAGAGATATACGCTGTCGATGCAGGCGGTCCCATCCCATCCAAAATGACATTTCACTTGCTGCGGTCGAACAAGGAGCCGTGGCGAGGACGCCGATGTCTGCAACCGAGTCGGTATAGTTGGATCGATCACTTGTCCTGCTGGGTTCGGAACTTCAGTCAGGCGCATCGCGCATCAGCTTCGTATAATGAAACACACCTTTCGACTCCGTCAAGTCTCCGTCAAATCTCCGTCGGACTGACAGACCTGTTCTCCACGATAGAGGAGATTTCGCAGCCCACATATTCGGGATTCCTGGCCCTGTTGCCCCGGAGGCCGCCGTCGGGACCATGCATGCTCAACCACAGCATCGGACTTGCACGAGAGGAACACGACGTGATGTATTGGTCCGCCATGACGATCTCCCTGTGACGCGAAACCTCTAGCTACAGGCCACATACGGTAGGCCACATACGGTTCAGCCCGTGTGAGTGTGGGCGAGCAATTCCTCGATAATCCTCCACGCGGTCGTTAGGGGTCATTCTAACCAGGATCTTTCACGCTCACTACATAGATGTACATTATGTTCAGTCCACGAGCATCAACATCTGCGGATGGCCCCACTCTCAAATTCTGTTTACAGACAAAGTGGGACATGAATAGCTGTTGACTCTGGAAGCAATGATTTCTTGAGATCACAAAAGACTGCCTTGAACGAAGCATCACGTTGAATTCCATCACGTGCAACAGCTGCACGGAGTTCAGGGTCGGTTGAATGTTCAAGAACATCTACGCAATAGTCAACTGGTCCCTTGGTGGGTACTACACACTACACACAGTTCTCAAGAACACAGTCCTCCTCCGCAAGCGTATGTATCGTCCCGAATTACTTTCGTCGCCTGTTCTGGGCTATGTATTTTGCGCCCACTTCAGGTCTCCACGTCGTCAACATCGACGACACTTGTCATCACGGGCTTGATCAAAACGAATTCAACGAGCGTCCCACTACTTAAAGTAGCATGTATTCGAATCCATCCGAATGTTCAATGAAAGTGGCATCCCGTATCCCGCCAGCCTCTAGCCACAAGCGAAGACTTGAGACCGCCCCTACCAAAGTAGTGCCTAGCTGGCGCGGCCGGAGTCACCAAGGCTGCAAGGTCGCTCCAGATGTCGGGGATTTGAAATGAGGTGAGTGAGCACTGACCCGCAAATCCAACGATCGTGGCCCATCTGATGAATACTGTGGTAGCTGTGAAGGACCCGGTAAGACCTCAGGATTCGTGAGACGGCCCCTGACGCCGTCAAGACTATGCCATGTCTTGCTGGGCCATTTGATGATTGATCACAAGCTGTGATATTTGATATGCCGAGCCGCGAGCTCTACATCCATCGCCCATCCGCTCTCTTCCAAGGTTAGCTAGCTCAGCCCCGTACTCAGAACTGGTGCTTGGGTTGCCCAAATTGGTTGGTCCGCGAGGCTACAATGCCACTTGGGTGGAAACGGAACTGCCTTAAACCTCTTTGTTTGTTCCCCATGTTCCAAGGGGGCTCGCCTCGTCTGTGCGTGCGCTGCAGAAAGGGCCGGAAGTTTTCACACATGCCGCTCTAGTTAGGTCCAAACGCTGACACGAACACCTCCTTATTATTCTGGTTTCCCACACCAGCGCTAACATGTGCTGAGGTGACGCAGGGGGAATCAACACAACGGTAGTGGGTGGTTAGGTAGACTACTTACGTAGAGGTAGGCACATCAGGCAGGGTGCACCTGGTGCTTTTGGACACGTGCACAGGACGAACTCAAATGTCCCTGACGCAATGGACGACTCGCTCATGACTTGTCAGTAACTCTAATCCGTAAAAAGCCTAGTCATGTATGGCTCTAATCCGAAACGACATCGATGCCTGGCGAGGGCGTCGCGGCCGTACTCGGTAGACAAATATCGATTGCTGGTTTTGCCCTGACTGACCAAGCGGCTACTCTAAAGACCGACCGTTTGCGAACTGACTGATTCCGATGCCGCATCCTCCCGGGACTTCAGGAGGGGGAGACATGTCTTCAACCTTGTCGTTGCGACAGCCCCGAAGACTGGAAGGCGGCGGAGAGCCACTGCTGAGATGACGAGTCAAACACCTACAGCATGCACTAGTCGGTAGTTGGATCCGAGTTCTCGTTAAGACTCGTCTCGCGGTGATTGCATGTGCAACTGGCTGGCTGGACCCGAGGAAATGGACCAGCCGCGTGGGCTCGCTGTGATGGGTGTAGTGTGTTCAGTGTTGGTATTTACACTAAAATGTGGCCAGAGGTGAGGCGAGGCTACTTATTAGCCGTACTGCTTGGAGTAGCCGGCTTGGTTCGGTGCCCGTCGTGCGCCGGAAACAGCAACAGCATGGGTTTAAGCTCCCAGGCTGGAACTCGATGGACCATGGACCGTGATGGCGCACATTCCTTGTACTGTAATCTGTAGAGAGCACAGGCATCATGTTGATCCTCTCGGGCTGATCGGTGGCAGGCAGGCAGGCAGGCAGGCAGCTCGAGGGCAAGGCTTCGAGGCTGGCGTTGTACTGGGGCTATTGCCCTAGTGTAGTGACGCCGGCGAGGATCGACAGTCCCCTTGCGAGCATCATGGCATCATATTCCCTGCCGCACCTGGCTCCCTGCAAGCTCGAGCGTGGCAGCCCTCGCTGTGGAGAGAGTTATCGGCGTTGAATGCAGCCCGTCGCTCATGCAAGTGTCATGACTTCAGGAAGCCGGGGAATGTTGGCCGCCCCGCAGTAGCAGTGGCAGACATCTAGTGTAGAGTTGGCACTACTCTGTAAATATGCACTGTGTACAGCCCTCGTTTACATACTTATTATCAACACAGTCCTTGAGGGTCCTCGATCCCCTGATTCCAGCCTGCTGCAGCCACATGCGGGAGCTGTTAGGTCGCGTGAGATCGCCGCAGACTGTGCATGGCCCTGGCATGCGGATCGTCTTCCCCGGAGCCACTTGGCTGTACACATGCAGTAGCATATGTACCTAGGTAGAGGACAACATACTTACGGGCTGGACCATTGTAGCACGCAGTATCCAAGTGGCAGGCTGCGGCACTTGACTGGCTGTCGAGATGTGCACATGTGCAGCCACACGGATGGCGACGGTGTAGCGAGCCCGCCCGCCCTTCAAGGTTTGAACTCGCAGCAGCTACGTGTCACATGCTGCATTAGGGCGATGGCTGTTGTCAAGCGGCTGCTCAAAGTGCGGCTATCTCGCCTTGGGCGATTAGAGATTTGAAAGGCTGTCCATTGTTTTTACCTTTATATCTCTTCTTTTTTTTCTTCTTCTTTTCTTCTCCATTGCC
This sequence comes from Diaporthe helianthi, assembly GCA_001702395.2. Taxonomy (NCBI): domain Eukaryota; kingdom Fungi; phylum Ascomycota; class Sordariomycetes; order Diaporthales; family Diaporthaceae; genus Diaporthe; species Diaporthe helianthi. Next base: position 4,175 of record MAVT02000853.1, on the reverse strand, counting down.
AGCCTTTTCTGCCGCTCAAGCTTTCTGTCGCATTAGTGTAGTATACACTACTAACTATATCACGTAGGCCTTCTGTCAGGTCATCGCGATCCCGGGCATGGCAGACCCGAAACTCAATGCTGAGAGGGGGGCGGGATTTCAAAGGAGCAGAGCAGGTCGGCAGGTCAGGCAGCACCTACGGCTTCTTGGGCTTGCAGCCTCGCCCAGGTCAAAGCCCCTTTTGCCTGACCGACCCCACTTCCTTGACCTTGCTTAGCTAATCTCGGTGGGAGGGGGGAAATCGACTTTGTCATCTGGCCGTCATGGCGTAGCAGTGCAGGTGGGCCGACGAGGATGATGACGAAGGAATTTGGGGGCCAGTGCCACTCAGATGTCTCCACGGCCGATCCTGAAGCTTCCTTCCAATGCTTCTCGAAGCTGTGGAGCCTCGACAAAAGCGGGGGCTCTAGAGGCGGGCTCGGCGGGCGAGGCAGACGAGGGAGACAATGCGAGGCACTATTCACACACGTGTACACACATACACGTCCATCAATGCCTGACAGCCTGGCGATATAGCGGATAGGTTCTCAGCACCAAGCTTTCTGACAGAAAAGCCGGAGGAGGCCAAAAGCAAAAACCACATGCAGAACCGCGATCAAATGTGCCACTTGTGCTAATCCACGTGTACGGAGTACTACACAGTACTGTTATGTACACTACCACCGGAAAGGCATCCGGACACGTGCAGACCATGCGGGTGGGGGTGTGTGAGCTAGGAGGATGTGCAGTCGGGCAGTCGGGCAGTCGGGCAGTCGGGGAGGGGCCAGGTCTGTCTTCCTGCTGCCTGCCTTCTCAAGCCAAAGGGCACCAAAATGGCGAATAAGTCAGGAGCCCACAGGAGCCTCACCTGAAAGAGGCAAGTCATCCTTCAATCTTGGAAATGAGGTTCCCCAATCCAACAGCTGGTCCAGCTCTCGTCAGACGCGACATATTATTCTCCGATGCCAGGCCCTTGCCCGAGGTGGGGCGGGGGGCTGCACATGTACTCCGTACTGTGTACCTACCCGCCTAGGCACTTAACCTACCCAGGTAGGTACCTAGGTACGTTTGTGGATAGAGCTCCACAGGCAGCTTTCTGCCGCCGCCCAATTTCGGGTGAAACACGTACGGAGTAGTCCACAGGAGAGCATGGGTGGCCCCGCCCCAAACATCCAAATATCTGCCAAATATCCAGGGTCCGCCAGGGCCACCCATCTCTCGTGTTGGCGAGCTTCTGAAGCAATATTTATCCCCGAAGAGAAGACAAGGGCTCCAATCTTGCCGCCCGGGCTCCTGCCAGCTACCCTTCGCCGTCGCCGTCGCCGTCGCCATCGCCGTGCCCTCGGCGTGGCGCGTACGCGTACGTGTCGTAAACCTTGCGGAGACGAATGCACCCTGACTGTCTGCCCGCTACCTGCCCACTTGAGCATGCGTATGCGCCTATCACAGATAACGGCCGCGCGGCGCACATGCCCAACATGCCCCCACCGTCTCTAAAGCCTGCCCTGCTGGCGGCCATGGACTTGTTCAACTATCCGACGGCCTTTCTGCACCCTGTTGTTCTCTACCTAGGTACTGCACAGCCACTTTTCCGCTGCCATCATTCTACACTGCACTGTACCCATGTCTTCTAAAGGAACGGCGCGGGGGCTTTGGAGGGCCGGTCACGGGTCCATCTCCAGAAGATCCATTTAATGGTCTGCCGTGTCGGTCTTTCCACTTCCTATTTTTGAATCACTTGCAGGCCCTTTCGTCGCCTTGACAGACGTGATCGAATTGGAAATGCGACCACTTGACGGATTCATACTCCATGGCACGGGCTGTGGCTCGTAACCTCCAACAACCAAATGCAGTTAACATGCTCTCGCTCGCATTCTTAACACCACAAGCTTATTAACTTCTATATAAAAAGCTAAACACTTAATCTTGCTTTAACATGTACTTTTACTATACTAGGTCTATATTTTAACGAACATTTCGTATGTATAATAACCTTTAAAAATAAATGTATAGATAAAATTATATTTAAATTTCAAGTGAGAAACTATTATTTATAACTAATTAAGAATATCATTAACTTCTAAGGGTACTTTCTTTGTATAAAAAGATTACAGGTTAGTTATATATAGGTTATACTTGTCTATTTAAATTACCTTTATCCTTGGAATAGACTCGAAGTGTCTCGGTAACCTGTCATAGGTCCGCCTGTCTGATACCTGCTATACTTTAAAACGACGGCGCCCTGATTGACAGGTGTTAAAAATGCAACACTGCCGAAAAGGACCCTAGCAGTGGCACAGAAAAATTCTCCGGCTTAGCAGACGCAGGAGGCAAGGTCGGATGTTGGTCGCAGCGGCATTTGAGATCAGTACTCCGTATACATGGACGGACTGGATTGAATGTCGGATTCACCTTCGGTGCGTTTCGGCGCGTTTCGGCGGGTGTCTGCTTGCAAGGGTCTTTTGCTCCTGTTCTGATCAACATTGAATGATGCCAAACTTCAACGTTAGTATTTCGCAATCGTGCCTCAAGCAGGACCGCGGACGCTAGCACAGGCTAGGTAGGCCAACACGACTAGACTAGGTAGGTACTTAAGTAGTAACGAGCGTTGAAAGCCAGCTCAAAGACCATGAGCTGTCTACAGGCCTGTCCACAGGCCTGTCCACTTGTGGTTTGGCGACTGCTCTGAATTGCCGTCACCTTTGGATCAAGAGAATGAATGACACCCACTCAGATGCCGTGGAGTGACTGTCAGGCCCTATACTCAGCTAGCCAGCCAGGGCCAGCCACATGCATCGAGCGGCTCCTGAAGTCCCCGGAACTTAGAAATGAAGCACAGGGTATCATTGAAGCAGTCTCGAGATGTTTGATACCTAGGTACCCACTCTCAACTTTGATGGGGATCTCCGACAATCTCCGACATGAGGACAACATTGAAGAGATGGCGCCAACAAAACCGTCGTGGCGTAGGTATATCTCGGCCAGCGAGTTGACTGATCACTTGCCCGCCATGGGCCGTGGGAGTGCGGCGTGCGCTGCCCGAGCCGCCCAGGCCCATGAGCATCGTCCCTTCAGCCCCACCATCCGAGCGTACATATTCGTCTTGCCTCGATGCCTGCAGTTCTCTTAGCGTGCATTCAAAGCCATCGGCCCAGCCTTCTGATACTCAGTGCTGATTCTCCATCGGACGCCACCAGCCGCACTGTTGTTGGGCCATCGTATCGCGATATAGGAAATAGGTGATGCCTAGCCCCAGTGACTGATTCCTGAAGCAATGGAGCGGCGCGGCCTGAACCGGCACTGCCAGAGGACAGGCTGACGGTCCATCCAGTCGTCAACCGAAGAGAAAACTTCAGCATATGGTTTCCCGGACCCCGTGCGATCAATGCCAGCTAGGTAAGCGAGGTGAAGATCACCGTGATCAAGATCAGGCGAACAGCGGTGGAACATAAGAGGCCCAGACAGGCCGGGCTCCCATGGCGCGATGCCTTGATGTCTTGATGTCACGGCCAAGAACGTGGAGGGGTGGGGTGGGTTGGTGACTTCAGGAGGCCAGGCTGTCTGTAAACAGTCAGTCATGCCCATGTCCATAAGCAAGCGAGATTTCCTGGATGCTCTTTCCGCCACCAGCGCCCCTGACATTACGAAACAGAGCACCCGTCGATCCAGAATAAATCCCCAGCGATGGGCTCCTCCTGTCTGGTGCGTTGAGACCTGTGCCCTGATCAGATCGTGTGCAGGCCGTGCGCCGCTGGACGTCGAAGCAAAATCCAGGTACTTTGCTGGTCAGTCGACTCAAGGCTGGCCTGACTGAGAGTCGCCATTGGTAATAAGCGCGTCTCGCGGGTACCCCGATCTTGTAGGACCAACCTCTCAAATGGTTGTGGTGAAAGGGGACAGACACGTGTGCGCGGAGCCGCCAGATCTGCCCCCATCCCCTAATATTGACTGTAGAAGTAGCGATGCCAAATTCAGCGGTGTATGAAGACGACTGGCAAATGTTGCAGGGAGTCCACAAGAATACTGCGGAAATCTAAATCCATTGCCTGGATGCTCGGCTGCATGATCCTCCCAAGTCTCCGACACATTACATTGGACCTAAATTGGTACTAGTGGACGCCCAGGCTTCTGCTGTCGTTTGCAAGCGAAATCCAGCC
>MAVT02000852.1:0-20344 GCA_001702395.2 Diaporthe helianthi | reverse complement strand
TATATAAAAGTATACTTATAGAGTTTTATTATATATTAAAGAATATATTAGTATAAAAGAAGTTCTAGTATTTTTAGCTATAAATAGTAAAGTTTAGAAACTATAAAACTTATTAATATTTTATATACTAAAACTTTTATATTCCTTTAATAAGTATATAAAATTTAATTTTAAATTAACTACTATTTATAAAAAGATATATTTAATATCTTAAAACTTTTTTAAAGTTAAAAAACCTTATTTTAGTTAAGTTATATTAAAGTTAAGTATTTTAGTTAATAAAGCGCTCTAAGGTTAAGCTTTAAGCCTATAACTAACTACCTACTACCTACTACCTACTACCTACTTACTACTTACTACTTACTTACTACCTACTACCTACTACCTACTATATACTACCTACTATATTTTTTTCTAACTTCCTTAACTACTACTACTATAATAATATCTATAATAGTTTAACTATATACTTATTATTATTACTTTCTTTAAAGCTTTTAGTTTTATTTAGTAAACTATATACTTTACTCTATAGTAATAAGTATATAAAATTACTTACTAAAAGGTTTTTTAATTATCCTCTTTAGCTTTTTCCTTTTTAGCCTTATTACTACTAATTAAGAAGTTCTATAGTACTATATAAGTATAAATAAACCTAATTTAGTACTTAATATTATATTTAGGTATAAAAACCTAGATTATCTTCTACTTCTTTTTAAATAACCTAAATACCTACTCTACTATAATATAAAGCTAAGTATAGTAAAGGTTACATAGCTTTTTTATATTAACTAGTTTTTTATTTTTTTTCCTTTAGTTTTATAAATAGTATTATACTAATAGGAATAGTACTAAAATACCCTTTTATAAGCTAAATTCTATATTTACTAGATAGAATCTAGTAAATAAGATTATAAAGCTTTTCTTTTAAGCTATATTAAGAAGTATTTTATTATTTATAAAGCCTTTAATACTTACTAGTATATAAGTAAATAACTTATTACTTTTAACTATAGTAAAAACATTTTATAATACTATTTCCTTCTAGTTCTTCTACTTTAATTATTTACTTAAAAGTATAAAAGTAGCAATATATATACTATTAATTATACTAATATATTTATTAAAGTAAGTATTCTTTTTCTAAAGCTTATATTACTAATTAAGCTACTTTATTAGCTTTAGGTATATATTCTCTCTATATAAGGTTTTAAAGTACCTAAAGTACTATTATATAATCCTACTAATAGTTAACTAGTATAGTAGAAACCTATAAGTATAATTCCGTTATAACTTATTATATATATATATCTAGAGAAAAACTATTAACTAGTAAGTAGCTATTAACTTCTTTATATTATTAAAGTGTATATACTCTTTTAACTAATTAAGAAGGCTTTTAAAGGTATTTACTAGTATTTAAAATATATTATAAAAGCAAACCTTGCTATTAAGTAAGAAACTATTTGCTAACTAATTAATAGCTCTTAGCCTACTAATATTTCTTCTATTAGTAGTATTATCTACTAAGGTACTATTAAATAAAAAAGTCCTTATTACTATCTTATCCTTATACTAGATTATAAATAAATAGTAGTAAATAACTATATAAAAAGCTACTAGTATATATTATTATTAGACTTTATAATAGCCTATTTTAGCTTAGTACTAAGCTTAAGACTAGGACTAATCTATAGGACTAACCTCTAGAGGTTAGTCCTAGTCCTAAGTAAAACTCTAGTCTTATAGTAGAAAAGGCAACAATTTTCTCTAAAAGAGGTTACTTTTAGTAGTAAAATCACTATAGGGTAAAGAGTATATACTAAGGCTTAGTCCTAGAGCGTGTAAGTATGAAATTCTACCCATGGGCGAGAACTACTACTAAATTGGGAATAGCTACCTTGCTAAGACCTAAAAGTCACCGGAATACAACTAGTTCGATTACGGGACCACACTGAGATTCTAAAAGAATCACGCCCTTAGGCGCGTCTGAATTATCTCTCTATGCGTTTTCCGATTTCCGTCCTGCCGAGCGTAAACTTCACAGACAATTTCCCCATTGCCCTTTAGCAAACCACTATAGCCCGAATTTTCTTGTGACGCCCGCCTCTGGCTTGCTTCGGCAGCAAAGCCGGTTGATTCGGATTCCCTCCCGCTCCCTACCTGCCGTGTGTTAACGCGAGACGAACCACCCCAGAGGTACGTACCTTACCTACAACACAATAACGCAGACAATCAGAGCAGGTCAACTTCCTTAGGTCTAAGCCTTGGCCACTAGGTATGTTTGAGACACCCTCAATAGGTTGCACAGACAGACTGTCTGCCCTCCTGTGCCACGATCCACGAACGCAGTGGGTGGGCTGGCATCTGCTGCTGCTGCGTCCACCCTGCTGGTATTCGGCCTGAGAGGGCTACAGCCTACAGTACCTGATTCGCACCCTGTTTCTGGCCCTCTCTGTCTTGCTTGGTTACCAGCTGGGGCAGGTACGAAGTACAGCAAGCAACCTTGGGCGCAATTACTCACGTACACCCAGCTCTTTGCGACACACACCCCTCCTCATCAGCTCTAGCCTTGTGTGCACTGCGCCAACAATTTTCTTCTTAGATAACCACTGTCCTCTCTCACCACCTCTCCCTCGCCCATCCCCCTTCTTTTTCTTCTTCTTCTTTTCCCCTCTCCATCATGCCACCAGCCTCTGAGCCCAAAGGCAACCTGGCCACCAACCCAGACGCCTCTGCATCTTCCTCCTCAACCACCACCGCCCAAGATGCCTCGGGACGACAGCCCACCGCCTCCTCCTCCACCTCCGCCGAACTCGCCAGTGCAAAGATAAGCCTCGAGAAGTCCCTGCGCCGCTTCCCCGACTTCCCCATCCCCGGCATCAACTTCCTGGATATCATGCCATGGTTTCTCGACCCAGCCGTCCACGCAACCCTCCTCCGCTCCCTCGAGCTGCAGCTCCTCCACTTTGGCGGCACCGATCACGCCATCAAGCCCGATGTTATCGTCGGCCTCGACGCCCGTGGCTTCCTCTTCGGCCCCAGCCTGGCACTCCGGCTGGGCGCTAGCTTCGTGCCTGTCCGCAAGAAGGGCAAGCTGCCCGGCCCTTGTGTTACCGCCGAGTACATGAAGGAGTACGGCGCCGACTACTTCCAGATGCAGGAAGGCGTCATCAAGCCAGGCCAGAAAGTACTTGTCGTAGATGACATTATTGCTACCGGTAGGATTACTCAGCCTCTCAGCCTCTCAGCCTCTCACCCTGCAACCCTCGAGCCTGAATGTCGCTCTGTTGGAAAGTTGCCCTTGAAGAACGTGGTGTCTAACAGTCTCTCAAACAGGTGGCTCCGCCGCGGCCGCAGGCGACCTAATCAAGCAGCTAGGAGGCAGCTTGGTCGGTTTCCTTTTTATCATTGAGATCCCCTTCCTCAAGGGACGAGACAAGCTAGACAATGTTCCTGTCGTGACTTTGCTCGATGTGAACGAATAAGCCGCCCACTCAAGAAGAATTTCAAGCCCGATTCCACCAATTCAGACGGACAGTTGTCTATCCCAGGCTAGGCTTGGTCATACCCCATCTCCGGTCTTATCGGCCCAAACGGTCCGACGTCCCGAACATCACAAATCTCACCACCTGGGCAAGGCCCAGTGTCCACCTCGACCGTACGAGACCTTTTTCACATAACCACATTCTGAATCGAGGAGCTGTTATTTTTACGTTTAAGAACGGACGGATCATACTGTATTCTGATTGTTCGTCGTGGCTCTCTTCACGTCACTTGGTCTATGCTCACAAGTACGAGTTTTGGTCGCGACGAGGTCGTGCGTGAGCGGGCGGAACGCCAAGATCGACCGGCTGCCAGAGTGCATATAGCGAGTGGTACCATTGCTACGGGTCAACTGGGGAAATTTTAGATCGCTGTTATCAACGTTTGGGCGAACATTTGGTTGGATTAGATCTCGGCGTTCAAGGTCTCGAAAAGTGCTCATCTTTTGACGAGTTCTGCCAACATGTTTATATGGTTTTATATCGTCAGTGTCCTCTAGGCCGAAGAGCAACATGGCTTAAATGAGATGGCATCTCCTCGGCCAAAAATTCATAGACCGTTATGCTGTTCGCAGTTGCGCATTGAAGGTCCTTGCAATCCTGGTGCCTTACTTTGGTACAGTACCAGTTGACTGCTTGCTGCTTGCGGGGTGGGTGCCCGCAGACTTTCAGTAAATGTCAGCATGGACCGCGAGACCCAGAGTCGTTTGGCCGTTTCTTCTTCTAGTCCCCGAACCCCGAGCATCCGCCCGATGTGCCAAGGTTCAGGCTACTGCGACTACAAGTCGTTTCATAGCGGGCCACACATGCAAGACCTGTCCGGACTCCGAACACACGCGTTGCGTCCCCATAACCGGCCCGTATAGCAGAAGCTTATCCGCCCAGTCCTTTCTATACCCCCTCGTTTTCGCAGCACGACCTAGTCCGCAGGTGTTGTAAGACAAGAGGTTTGCGCGTGCTGGCACAAACGTAGGCTGGTCAACCTGTCCAATGTAAATGAGATTGATGAGAGGTATCATATGCTGAGACGCTATGTGACGTACGATGTGGAGTAAAAGATAAATGTCTATATGTCATGCCAGAAAAATTGAACATGAAAAAAAGCAACCGACAGATGCAGAAACAGGAAACGGGAGAGAAATACCTTCCCAGTTCCGGACAAAACACGTCCACGCCGACTACCATCTCAACACGACGCTATTTTCCACGTCTGTCCTCGTTCAAACTCCTAGTACTCCAATCCACCCAGCGCGTGAGCGGTTCCAAAGGATCCGGTCGAATGTGGACAACTTCAACCGGCCACTTCTAGCCCGGCCGCTTGATCTCCCCGTCGTCAATGGCGACATTGCTTATCCTGCGGCCATCACTCTCGACGCTGTACTTCCTGCTCATGCCGGCTTTGACAATGCCGCCCATCGAAAACCGGCGGTAGGCCTCCTCGCCGCCGCCGACCATGACCATGGGGATGGGATGCCTGCGCAGGACGCCGCTGGGCGTGCGCTGTTCCTCTGCCAGCAGTGGCCGCGTCATGCCCACACCGTCGATGCCGATGTCGTCGTCCGAAACGATGACCACGAGCTGCAGCGACGTCGTCGATGGCTTGTACGCCGGGATGTTGGCCAGCTTCTCGCTGAAGGTGCAGCCGCCCCTACGGATTACGATGAGCTGATGGTCGCGCGGTGCCTCCTCCGGCAGGATCGAATCACACGCAAGCCCGGCCCCGTACGTTGTAGTCCACGGCAGCACGGCCGGTGGGACGGGTCCGAATGCCGGGATGTGCGCGCCAGCTGAGAGATCGGTCGATGGCAAGGGTGCGGCGCCGACGCCGATTGGTGTGATGGCTGTTGCGTTGATGACGATGTTGAGAGGATGACCGTGCGTGTTGATGGCCCGGATCGCATTGGAGGATGGGGCCTGGCCTGTGGTTGAAGATGACGACGAGTCGCGCATTTGGTTCCAGAGATTACGTAGAAGACTGTTAATGTTGGTGGCCAGAGTCTCGGGAGCTCGGGGTACATCATCTGGGCTGTGGTGATCGGCGTCAAAAGGATCATATTCCTCTAACATTCCCTCGTTGGGAGGGGCGCATTGCTCTTCTGGTGTGGCGTAATTCTCTTCGAGCACAGAAGTCTCGTTGCCGCGGACCTCTTCGGCTGACTCTTGATCCGCAGAAACATCTTCTATGGGTTCTACGTTCGCAGCCATGTCCACATGGTAGAGTTGATGTATCTTGACAGTCGTCAGATCTCTGACAAGCTTAAACTTTGTGTCAGATATGTCCGCAAGTAAGGCTCGGTTGAAGACAATGTTTTCATCTCGCCCAAGGCCAAAGCCGTTCACCTTGGTGACTCTGAGCTCCTGCACGCCGTCGGGGCCATTTTCCAGCCGCATAGTGAGCTTGAGCCCTGCCAGCCTGTTGACCCTGATGTGATACGTATCGATTCGGTCCAAGTTTTGGGCCCCAATGATCGAGTCAAAGACGCCGTTCTGGCCGACCATGCCAAACTCCAGGTGGTATTCAGCCGGCTCTGATATCTTGGCGCAAGTGCCATTCCCGGATAGCATTGAAGGCGGCAGGGTCCAGGGGAAGTATGTGTGGTTACTTTTGGCCCTGTAAGTTCCAGGTTTGTCACCGGCTTCTATGCCGGCGTGTATGTTTGGCATCATGTGCAGATCGAGCATGTGCGCTGCGTGGAACATGTCTGTCCGTGTCGCGATACTCGAACCGGTCAGAGGCACGGTCTCAGGAGGTTTCGGACACACGTTTGTGAAGCCCTCGTCGTAGTAGAACAGCGCGATCTCTTTTGTTGTTGTCGGAGGAACAGGTCTCGTCTTTAAAAGACATTTTGACTTCTTCGGTATGGTCAGAGGATGTCCTTCAGTGGTGAAGACATAAGCAGCATCCAATGAGTTGAGGGGGTGGCCATCGTCCCAAAGCAGGTAGAGATACTTCGTCGTCTCGCCAAGAAAGAAACTCTCCATGCGGTCGGTCAGCTCTCCTGTAACGACATTCTGAATGCCCGCAAAGCCACACTCGGTCCGACAGCGTCGATTGATGTCACGCATGACCATTTCGCCAACGTATAAATACCAAGAATCCTTGGTAGCACGGTACAGATGATAGGTTGATTCGATGAACTCTGGCCGCAACGGCCACCAGCCCAGGCCGCCTTCGACGTGTTTTTCCTTGAAAGACCACCGCTCAGGCAATGCGGCATACTTGGTCCACAAGGCGGCGTGGAGCAAGTTTGTTTCAATGGCTTCCTCCAGTTCTCCGGCCAAGACCAAAAGACCGGGATAGTATGCGCCCAGGCTGTCGATCCATTGGGAGGCTTGGGAGCCAGTGAGGAGATTAACATTGACGTAGTGTGGATGGCCCGTCTCGTCGTACTGGTGGTGCTTGATCGCGGCGTGTGCATGATGCCAGGCATCCAGGAAAGCCGCCGGCGAGTTTTGTTCTTCGGTCAGCGGTGCCCATAACTCATTGGGGTCCAGCCAGGTGCTGCCAGGAACACGCGGTCGTGAAGTGGTAGCGTTGGGTATCTCATGACCCGAGAGCAAGATGTGTGACTTGAGCGCATATTCAAAAAAGCTGTCAGCACCGGCCCCGATGACCGCATGACCTCCGATCCAGTTGCCGTGCTCTGCATCAACGCCGGCGCCTATAAGACCAATATCACTTCTCCTGTTCCAAACAGCCCAGAAGGCACGTTTGGCAACCTGCTCGAATCGAGGATCGCCAGTGAGCCTACTCAAGACGGTGAACTCTAGCACCAGGCTGCCAGCTCCCGCACTGCATGTCTCCGTAATCTCAGCAGGGCCTGGGGTGCTGGCGCCTTGGGTGCCCGAGGCAGCGTAAAAAAGAGGCGAGTTTGGGAAGAATGGGATACCATGGCGAAGGTTGACCCGTGGGTACGGCATCCCTGTGGTGGTATAGAAGGCTGGTAGGAGGCGCTGCGCAAGGTCAAGGGCCAGGCGCAGTAGCTGCCCATCATATTTGAAGCCGTTGGGCCATGATATCGGGGGCAACTCGAGGGGGTTCTCGGGATCGGTCTCACCCGCTGGTCTTGGGTTGTACCCGTTGATAGGCAGCTCCCCGATGGCGAACAGATGTGCGCTGAGCAAACCTCCGACCCCACGAATGACCGTTTCAAAGACCTGGATTTTGCTGTCGAGATCGAACCCTCTCGACCGTGTGCCAAGACCTGATGGTCCCGGCCTCCCATCGCCATATAATACCACGAGGTTGGTCACGCCACCCAGGAAGTCGTGCAGAGCTTTGGCTCCGGTGCCCTTGCTATCAGGGGGCGCAGAGGCCAGTATGGCAAGGGTCGAGAGGGTATCAATGAGGGTGACGGAGTAGTTCCCGAGGACATCGTTCAGACCGAAGTTGTTGGGGTTAACGCTGTCCCTGGTCAGAGGGGCGCATGTGAGAGGTCGGAGCTGTGGGCTAGGATGTCAGCGCAGAGTTGCGAGACCAGACACGGCGGGGCTGTTGCGTGCATACCTCGTCATCGGGAAAGGCCACCCTCATATAATTGTCATATCCGTGGTAGAACATGTCGACGGTCTCGTGGCGGAGGGTGGCGATGCGGTCGGGCCGCATCGCCCAAGTGTGGTCAAGCCATGCGATGAGCAACAGCACGATGCAGATGCACGACGCTGGCCATGACACCGAGGCCGACGGGAGAGAAGCCATGCCAAGCAGACGTCACCTGCAGCAGACACAAGAATGGCTAAAAGTCTTCATAGGGCCTTGGTTCCCTGGGAACGTCCCCGAGGAGGGCGGGATGGGATCGATCGAATGGGGTTTGGTTCCGTCGTCACGCTCTCATGTCTCTGCGTCGCGTGTCCTTGCGCCTGGGTGGCAGCCTGTGTGGTCACCAATCAACGAGTGAGTGCGATATACGCGTTTGATGCAACTGAATTCAATAGGCCGTGTGTTGATGCAGAAGTGGCCTTGGGCGGGAACCCAGGATTGCAAACATGAGATCGAATTCCGAATCAAGCAATGCTGTCATCTTGCCAGGATTGGGTTTGGGGAAGGAGTAGGTGCTTCCGCTCGGCTGCTGACTAAGCTAAATCGGCCAGCATGCATGGTCCTGTCTTTATTAGTATTCCGTACCCCTGAAAAGATTGCCCTTTGTACCAGCACCTGCACCAGCAGACTAACACTTGACCGGAGAGAATACTTCACAAGTTCTCGAAATGCATCAAGCGCAAGCCGACATAGCACGGCATATATTATATGCAAACGGCTGCAAGACACGTCTGGGCCCCGCGGCACCTCCGGAAGAGGGCTTCTGATTTCAAGGGCCACATCCGACTACACCCTCCGTCTCAAGATCTTGGGTTGAACAAACATGCACGCATGCAGCAGCCCGGGTCAAGATATTGAGGCATGAATGGACTCGTATTCTCACCTGCTGCGCACCTCTCATATGTCAGATGCCTAGGTACTGTCCTGGCCTGGCCGTCTACAGGCGACCTGCCTCCACAAGGTTCGATTTGCTGCAGAATTCGTGCATGAGGGCATCGCATTGGCTCAGCTTCCTGTTGCACTGCATAACGGTACACTCAGACAAAAAGAAACCATGACAGTCGGTACGCAAGGGGGGGGGAAGAAAAAAAAAGAAAAAAAAAAGATCTTCCGCACAATGCGTCGGGTGTACTGACTTCGGCGACCAGATATGCAGGCGTCGACCTCCTCAGGCATGCGTCCTGCAGACAGAGAGAGAGAAAGAGAGAAAGAAAGAAAGAGAAGGGGGGGGTCTTCCTCGGTGCCACCAGCCAAGCCTCAGAAATGTACATCAATCCTGGAGACTGGAACTTGGCCTGATAGCTGCTTCTTACTCGCTTCCGAATCGCCGGGTACAGCCGTGATCCAAGGGAGCCACCGATCAACACTCAAAAGGAGCCTGCTGCATGCATGCATGCCGTGGCGGAATGGCTGGCTCGCAACCGTCGGCCGTACCCTCTCACGGGCGTGGCTTGGCTAAGATCGACTGTCATCCCGTGGCACAATGCAGTAAACTGCAGCAAACGGTTGCACAAAGTTTGGAGCCACTGGCCGGCCCACCCACCGTAAAGTCTCCGTGACTCAATTTGGTCAGCTACGCGGTCGTCATCCCACTGGTTCTTTTTCGCGTCAGCCATCGCGGGCCAGTTGCTTCCGTCACGACATGATCAAACCTACCAGGTTGCAACTTGCAGCTGCCGCCAGTCCTCGGGGCCCGCAGTTACTATTTTCGGCATGGAAAAGACGGTGGGAAACTTCTACACGTACTTACCAGTGGTCCAGTACTCCTAGAAACGCGTCGGGCCTGCATTCGGGAAGGAATACTAACCATGCCAGGCCCCGCGTGCTCGTCCCGTCCAGATCTTTCATGGCTGAGAATGTCGCCAACCGATCTGTGCCGCTGGACGGCCGAACTACGTCCCATGTACGCACTACGGAGTAACAATCTAGTCTTTCTATGCTCAGACCCCTCCATTACCACGCTAGAGCAGGGTGTCGACGTCAAGGTCACTAGCCTCTAGGTAATGCGGCAGGATGCGACGCTTTCGATTTCAGCCCTCTGGCCCTTTTTCGTTTTTGACCTGTCGACTGACCGGGTCCACTGGCCATCTCGAATCATACGACTGCTCAAGTGCACCCTTGTGTGCCGTGAGTGGCTGAGAGGGTATTTTGGCCCCCAACGGCCGGCTCTCAAGGAACGAACAAGATCTACATTCCGGCCCTGGTCATACGGGTCGGGTCTCAGCTTGCGTGGGAACAAAGCCGCCGTGGCCCAATCACTTCAGTACGCCGTTGATGATGCAGTGCCAAAGTCAACATCTCAAAACCACGGTGAACCCCAGCGGAGGACAGACCACTGGGGCCTTCCTCAAAGGGATCGTGTACTTCAGACAAGGCTGTCAGACTGCCAACAAGTACTTGTGTGCGCACTTGTGCGGGCGTGATACTGCAGGCCATTTACACTACTGCAAGCTGCCCAAATACACATCACCACCCACTGCGTCTTACCCCATCCGGCCATGCAGCCCGAGGCTGCACAGTTCCATTTGGCCAGTGAGCACGCACAACTTCCTGATTAGATGCATGGTCTTGCAGCACAGCGCCTCGCTTCCAGACTGCCGGGACCTGACTGTCCATACAAATGCAGCTGCAGGCGCTGGAGCCACAGAGGAGAAACTGAACTTGCTGCACGGAACTGCCAGCGCAGGAAAACGAACCAGCATTATCGCGGAGCCTCCCATAAAACAATTGATAGCTTGACCGACCTTTTCGCCCATCGAATGTGCCCGCCCCCTTCTTTCTCACCCTCCCTACCCTCCCTCCCTGTTCATTAGGCGCGATGACATTAGACTCTACGGTAGTGCATTACGATTTGGTTCCTCATGCTGGGATCAAGTGTAAGATCGGCCGAGCACCACACCAAGTGTGATCGCGCCGGTAGGCACCTCCAACTGTGGAAGCACAGACGTACAATGGCGCTTATTAGCAGCCGTTGTGGAGCCTTGGCACGCCACTGCGGTTCATCCAGAGCCGGAGGCAACAGGCACCTCTTTGCCGCGACTGAGGGAAGGGACAGGGCTGGGATGGGCAGCGGAGGGCCCTGTTCTGGCCAACTGACTGGTGTAGTCTACTGTGTGTACTGTGTAGCTGCCAGGCCAGGTCAAGGCAAGTATTTGCGGGTCTACATGGTTACCGCTCCTTCACGGCCCACTCAGTGAGTTACATGTATGTACTTGATTTGGGTACTTTCGCACGCTATGCTACAGTGCTAGTCAGTGGAGTCTCCCTGACATTGGCAGCATTGCCAGGGGCCAGCTTGCTCCCGAGTCCGGCAGGGCTTGCTTGCTCTGTTCAAGGTGAGGATCGCGGCAATGGTGCATGGTGCGTGCTTTGAAGCCTCATTTTATTTTGACGCCATTGCGCAGTAAATGCGCTGCACTCATGTCCAAATAGAGTGCTTAGTCGAGCCGATCAAGCCAGATGAACCCTGTCCTGCTGTCAGCAAGCTACTGTGTACCACAGTAGTTACCTAGCTACCTGGGTAATCACTTGACTCCTTGTCCTGCCACATTTCCTTTGAACAATCCTCCAATCCCCTTGCTCCACCCCGCCCTGCCTTGCTCAAATGCCCATCCCACCAGCCCGCCTCCCCCCCCCCAAAAGCCGAAAGCGCCATTTCTTGTTTCAGCCCTAAATCTTCCTAAAATGCTCCTAAAAGAACCGACCCCCACACGTTCAGACGTCAAGGGGCCCGCGTGCCGTCATTCCGTGCGCACCTAGGTACTGTTGTACACTTGGCTCTCACTACTATTGCGCAAACCTCGGGACTCAACACGGGCCCCTCCGGCCTTAACCTACCTAGGTAGGTACTTAAGTAGGTATACTACACTACTGCGAAGTACGAATGCCAACCCTAGGGCCAAAGCTCCTAGCTAGTCCACCGTTTTCATCCAGCAGGTTGCGGGTATGTCGGTACATACTTAAGTACCTAGGTACCTAGGTACCTACTCACGACTGGGCTGTCAGCACATGTCACCACCACCCACAAGAGCTGGCCCTATAGCACGCAGGCCCAGATGATCCTCGGCCCTACCAGTCTAGCACTGCAAATCAAGGCGATCACCCCCCTCTGATGTTTTATTTTATCTGTTTTGACATTTGTACCCTGTGAGAAGTAGCCTCCGTCTACAGTACCATCGGTCTTGCACTGAGCCATTTGTGAGCAAGGTGAATGGTGGGCCGGTTTCGACACATCCGCGAGGCAGCATGACCACAAGGCTGTACATGTGGTCTACTATTTGGTACACTAAGGGCCTTTGATGGCTGGCTGGCTGCCTGCGGAATATGCAGGTTGTAGAAAAACAAGTGTCTGTGACGTGTCTGAGAGCAGGCAGACGACGCACGTGTTCATTAACGACTAATATTTCAAGTTTGGGATATGACCCCTTGGAGATATGATGGACTAGGTCTATCTATGTACGTGAGAATGATAAGACTGCTCAAGTGTATCAAGGATAAAAAGGGGGGGCCGTCATGCCAGCCATTTCCGCGCAAAGAGTGAGCAGACTTTTGTAGTTTAGAAGAAGAATAAAAAAACAGAACAAATTTGGGAATCTCTAAACGTGAAGCATAGCCGCCGTTGGAAAAGAACAACCTTGAAAACAGAAAAACAGACCCAAAACCGTAGGTAAAATCATGAACAACGATACCGCCCTGCTTTCCCAACCAGTAGCGTAATTTTGAGTTCACAAATGTGCAAGGAGACATCTTCTTTTTCCAAGCAGAGAAGAAGGTGTTGAAGAATAGGTCAGAAGACAAGGCCAAGGCTCCTCAGAAGTTGCTCAGTAGAGCCCAAAAGTGTACCCCTGTGTAACAAGCAAATGTTGCGAAATAACGAACAGTGTGTAGGTATCAAGTATCAGACTGAGTGCCACAGAATAAAAGACAGACAAGGAGTGTGAAAGCAGAGCCAGAGGAGAGCACCACCCCCAAAACAGTTGGGAGGGGGAGTCTAGCCCCTCTCTGGCTATCCGCCTAAAAGTAGGCGCCGAGGCTCGATTGGCAATAGTTCTCCGTGAAGAAAATTGGGGGGGGGGGGTTGAGGGTGTGGGGGAAGGCTGGAGGACTTCAGGATGAAAGACTCATAGATAGGGCTGCATTAGAGCCGAACTTTCCTGCCCTCATATCCGGTCTGCATCAGGAAGGACACACTGGCTCAGCCATCCTGTTACAGTATCACCGGCTACAACAGATCGGCGATACTGAGTGAGTGCAAACTGGTCTGGCAGCTGTGACCAAGAGAATCACACGCTTGCATACTGGTGGTGGTTGCTGTGTTGTGCTGAGCCGCTCGAGTGCTTTATCAGCTCACCGCAGGCCTGCCTAGCCACGGCTGCGCTGCGCTGAGCGTTGGTGACCGGCGACGCTGATGCCGAAGCAATCACGCCGTCTATGGCACGGAGCGAGGACGAGGACGGCCGGCTGAGGGGCAGCTGCTCCTCCGGATATGGGTCGTCGGACATCTTAATATCGTCGTGATGCTGCTGCTGCTGATTGTTGTTGTTGTCGTTGTTGTTGTTGTGTCGCTCCAGCAATGCCATCGCCGGATCCAGGTCGGTTTCGAAAGGACTACGCTCCAGGCACTCGTCGATGAGCTGTTCGTGCTGCTCGTCCGTAAGCGGCGGCTGGGGCTGCGCACTTAGCTGCTCCACCAGCATCTCGTACGATGACGACCCAGCTGACATCTCCCGCTTGTGCCCGCCGCCAACAAAAAAGGGTTGATACTGTTGATGCCCGTAGTGCTGGCTGGGATAGTGTGCGAACCCGGGCGTCAGGTCGAACCCTGGTGGGAGGCGTTGTTGCTGGTGGACAGAAGACGACTTTGTGTGTTGGGAGCTGCTGAGGCCACCGGCAGCGCGGTGACGCGCAGGAATCTGCATGCGCCTCCTGCGCGCCTTGGATGGCTCACGCTGTTTCTGCTCCAAGCCCGCCTTGACAAGCTCAGCCTCCACATGGACGCTCTTCCACTCATACGCCGGGGGTTGGCCCTCGATCTGGAGCTCCTCCATGAACATCCTAAGGATCTCGTTGTAACGGATCTCCTCCCATCGCGCATAGGCGCGGAGCAGTGCGGCTTTCTATTTGGGACAGGGCTGTCAGCGGTTTCGATCCCCAAGTGGAGTGGCAGACAATATCCCGTGATGATGCGAGTTAGCTTTGGACTTACATTGCGCGCTGGCCACATGCCATGTCTGAGGACGCCTCTGTGAATCTTCATCTGCAGGTTCGCCTTGACCTGCGTCCTCTTGTCTTCACTGAGGGCGTCGGCTTCTTCGGGCCCGAGAAAGTCCCTGATGATGTTCTCCCACATGCCGTGTCCCTTTCTAGCGAACCATTTCTCCCTGATGGTCCAAAGCCGCCTCAGGTCAGCTGGTGTCTTGTGGTCCAGAAAAACGGCCTCTTCTGGCGCGATTGGCTCGCCAGCCCCGCTGGCATCCCCAGATGCGAAGGCCTGCGACAGCGCTGGCGGGCTGGTCGATTGCTCCTTCTTGAAGCGAGCCTTTCTGGTGCTGGGCTTCCGGCTGGTGTGTCTCTTGACCTGGAACGTTGTGGGACGTCCATAGGTTGTTGGGGACAACCTTGAAATTGGAAGCACGTCGCGGCGGTACTGGGACTGCTGAGGCTGCTGAGGCTGCTGAGGCTGCTGCAGCATGTTTGGGGCCAGCGGCCTGTGGGTGTAAGATGCGCTGTGAATGTCTGGCATGCCACGCATCAACCCGTAGGGACCCTCGCTCATGACATCCGTTATATAGCACGAGGGCAACCCATCTGGCTCTGTGCCTACAGCCACGCTAGATGCGCTATAGTGGCCAAAGTACGGGGCGGATTGTGGTGGAGGGATGGGTTCTTCGTGGCCTGGGGAACTCTGGATATAGGCCCGGAGGATATCATGTGGTGCCTGGGTCATGGTGGCTTGGATGGGCATTGGGGAAGACGCCTGGCTCGTGCTGTTGACGTAGTCGGAGTAGGAATACATGGTGGACGTGTTGGGTGGAGTTGGCTGCTGTGGGCACTGAGGGGAGTCCTGCGGCTGGTGGTACGGTGACTGGACCTTAGACCGCTGGTGTAAGGGTGGTGAAGCAGCGCTAGACACCGGAGTCAAAAGATTGTCGTCTTCGATAATGGCAGGCTGATCAAAAACCGAAGAGACCTGTTCGTGTTAGTGGGTCAAAGGTTTCAAGAAGTGAGGTCACGCGTGAAGGTGGTGAAGGAAACCCGGGCGGGGCCCTTCCTTCGCGTGCGTGTGTGTATATATAGATACATAAATGTGTGTGCAGGGAGGCGGGGGGCACAGTGACAGCGGTGGGAAGACTTACGGATGAGTAAATCTGGTCTGGATCTGGATAGGCGGAGACAGTTGTTGGTTGCTCATCAGGGCATGAGCCGTCGGGCAGTATAGGTGAATTTGTGCCAACCTGTTCGTGCGCACCGTGGGCAAGATACTGAGGACTCGAGGCCATGTTGATGAGAGCTCGCATCCGGGGAGAGGTGCAGTCAACCTTTTTGTCCTTCTCAAAGAAGCGTGCTTTGTGTATGAAGTCTGGCAGCTGAGTGATGAAGTGACGGTTCGTGCGAGATCTATATCAAACTCCACCTTTGATTCGATGGCTCGAGCAGAAGAGCAGTAGTAAGGGACGGTTGGTTCTTGTGCAACCAGAGTATCGACAAAGAATGATAATGATCTTGCCTCTGGAGGTCTTTGGGGAGGTCAGGGGAACAGTCTTTATTTTAAAAGAGAGCCTCGCCATCGGCAGAGGCTCGAGGGGTCCCTCTTTGAGCTAGAGCTGAGTTGGAGGGTAGAGTACATGGAATGGTACCTGAGGTGGATCCCACCCACAGCCTGTTGTAGAGAGGTGCGGTGGCATGGTCCAGAGCAACATGAATTGAGCCGGTGGGTGGAGGCACAGAAGCTTTGCGACAGAAAGACTTGTCCAGCCCGCAGGGGTGGCAGACCGTAGAAGTCACAACAAGGGTCAGTATACTTAGATACGACCACAACACCATGACAGTCCAGCCCAGGCAGCTCAGACCAGGGCCCACGGAGTTCTGTGAGGTAGACGATACCTACTCTATGCTCCATAGCTACGGTCGCAACGGGCGAGAGGGCCCTTGCTCATCGGCGACGCGGCCGTCGTGGTTTGTAGTTTTGACAGATACTATCGGTAAAGCTCATGATTCGCATGATAGCCGCTGGATGGCCCAGTTTCAAGGCCAAGGGAAGGGAGCTTGCCATAGTGGGATGGCACTATCTCATTCGGGTATGATGCAAGGCTGTTGAGGCCGTGGACCTGGTTAACCAAGTGTACTTAAGGGGTGTGGGCTGGGAAGGCAGACTGGCCGCAGACACAAGAATGTGTCGATGTCTGCAGCTCCTCGACAGCGCCTAATGGATGGGGAAGTCTGGGTGGAGGGCATGGCAGGGCAGGGCAGTACAAGAGAGGGTACAAGTCAGGGCAGGGAAGAGAAGCCGGGGAGAGCCCAGGAAGTAGGGTCCGGCGTGGAGTACCGCACTGCAGCAGGGAGATCCTGGAGTAGAGTTGTCTTCACAGCCAGGGGCGAAGGCAGCAAAGCCACAGGCCTTGGCCGGGCCAAATTTTTGATGCGATGTACATTTGTCTAGAGGGAGACCCTCTGCAGCTTTTGGTGTACAGGTCTGGCAAACCCCCTGCTGGCGACCCTGGACTGCTGGCTTCTGACATCAGGTCATTGCCGGCGGTGTTGACACCGTTGCGATGTGTAGTATGTAAGTGGGCCGGGGTCTCTGGGGCAGCGGTGCGGATAGGAGCCGGAAATATGTGGGAGGTTTTTTGTGCCGCCGATAAGCCATGAACCACACAGGCCACACCCTTTTTCCCTACTCGTGGTGGGTTGCGTCCTTAGGCTCTTTTTTTTTCCCGGGGGAGGGGGGGGCTTGCTGAAGTCGACGAGAAGACAGGGTCTTGGATTGCTCCACTCTGGGTCGCGTAGAGATACAGAAAGACGAGTTAGGTCAACGGAGCGAACGGGACAAAGCCGACAGTGGGGTGAATTGGGCCACCAGCCCCTCTGAGACTTGACATTAAAATCTCAGGTCCAGGCAATGTCAAGTTGTTGTTGCCTCTCGGCCGAGTGTGCGAGCCAATATCCAGTATAAGCTGGCCGGGCTGGCCATATCTCGGATTTGCACTGATTTGGACTTTGGGCCTCACTGTCGGCGGGTGCTGCTCATTTGGTGGCCAGCAGGCCTTACACAGTAGCTTTTGAGTGCTCAAATGGCAGAAGCGAGTGCGGCGGGAGACAAAGTGGATACGCGTTATTGACGTGGGCCGCGGTCGTTCCAAATTCGGCTCTCAGCCCCATGGAGCAGGGTAGGGCAGATCGCAGGGTAGATTTGGCAAGTTCTCCTGGTAAGCCTTTCTCCAGCTCTCGTGCAACCAGCCCGAGCTCCCATGTCAAGGCAGGGTCTCGGGGCAAAGACCGCCCGGGCCGCAAGAGCAGCATGCCGTACCCAGTCCTCGGCTAGCAGCACCAGTTGCGGCGTGAGTGCGGTCGACACATGTGAAAGAAGGCAGCATTTGATAGACGTGTTTGCAGCATCAGTACTGGAATTTCAGAGGCGTAAATGCGAGAACCAGGAATATGAACAGGGCGGGTGGGAAAGCAGCCAGGCCAGGAGCGGCTGGATACCTGGTAGTCAAATATTTGGGTGGTGGACGAGGATCAAGCTGGCCAGTAACGATGACTTCAGCCTGAAAGCTGCCACGGTCGGGCAGCGGGCTCTCAGTGCTGTTGAGTTCATGTAATCTGTACGGAGTAGGAATCTACAGATTAGAGGCGGGCATTGGAGGCGGGCAGACAGGATACCACTGAAATGACGAGGAAATTAGCAGCGGGCAGGCGGCACAGATTTTCTGGAGACCTTGGGCACATCTGGATGAAGTGACATAGTTGACAAAGGTGACGAGAAAATGTCTGGCTAGGCCAGGAAACGGCTGATCTTTCTTTCTCTTGCTCGTAACAGGCTGGGGGTGAGGGGCAAGCGATACACACAACGCATGCATGGCCACGGTCACACCCGATAAGTCAAGATGCCACAACCCAACCCCCCACCCCAAGATGGACATTCTGATGACATTGAACGGTGAGCCAGCAACAAAGAGGGGAGTATGCCATTGGGTGGGTGGCCAGACGGGGAGGCAAGACAAGATGAGACAAGTTGAAGATGCAGATGCAGCCCAGGGACAAGTGACAGGGCAGGGCAGGGCAAGGCAGGGCGGGACAGGCGGGGAGAACAAGATACGGAGTACGGGACGAGATGTTATAAACAGTGTCTTCTAAATTTCCTAGGTACGTTTCTAGAGTACGTACCGCTTAGCGTCTACGTTACTAAGGTTTTACTATACTAAATCAGGGCAAGTAGGCTATACCAGTAGGACGCCTATAGTTTCTCATTTCCTTACTATATTACCGTAAGAATTCTACTTCTTAAGGCTAGCGAGAGTAGCTAGAACGTATATTTAGTAGTCTTTAGTAGTATTTATAGTATTTATACGTTTACTTCTTCGCTAAGCGCGCTAGATATTAGATTATATATAGTTCTAGTAGAGTAGAGCATCCCCTTAGCTTAAGGGTTAATCTAATCTCATCCTTATTCTCTTCCTCTTCCTTATCTCTCCTTATTATACTTACTAACTTAATAGTTATCTATTAAAATATTATTATTACTAATATATATATATATATTAGTTATACTACTATTTTATTACTAAGATAAGCCCTAGGTACTATATAGTATCCTTATAACCTTAGATACTAGCTTCCCTTATATAAGTTATTATTAGTAAAAGAACTAGTTAAAGGATTTATAAATACTTATATTATTACCTTAACTAGTAAGTAATAGGACGTTATTAAGCCCTTCTTATTAAATGTATAGATATTCAACTTATATATAAAAAAGGCTATACTAGAGGATCCTATAGCTATTAACTACTTTAAGTATAAGTTTTACTAGGAGTAGAATATATTAAAAGGTTATAAAAGGCGCGCTAGAGGTGCGTATTCCTATAGTAGTTATTAGGTATAGAAGAGGGTTATTAAAGAGTTCCTTATAGTTAATAGCGTTATTTCTACTAAGCTAGAAAAGGTTAATCTTTATACTACTAAGTTCTTAGACTAATTACTTACTATAGTATTATTATAGGTAATAGTATTTTTTAAGAGTAGGTAGTATATCTATACTATCTAGTAGTATAATGTTATAAAATACTCGCTTAGTATTAAGTCTACTATAAAGAAGTATCTTAAAGGAGGGTAGGATCTAGATAAGAAGAACTACTAGAAGTACTAGCGAGGTAATTATTAGTCTTAAGAGCTTATAATTATATATAAGATATATAAAGATAATAAGATTAACGTATAAACCTAGGTAAACTAGGAGACGGAGATTCTTAAGTCTTATACTAACGCAGTAGAAGCTATATAAACTACTACCTAGAGGATCGCAATATAAAGTACTTAGTAGAAAGACTAGGTTACTAATGTCTAGGCATCCCTATAAAGTAAAAGGATTAAGGTATATCTTATATACTTATAAGAAGGAAAAGAGAAGCTTTCCTATAGGTTAGTATTTCTTATAAAAGAAACTAAGGGCTATAAGGTAGGCTATACATTAGTAATATATAGTATAACTTTCCTTTTTAATATTATATACTATACTAATAAGAAAGAATAGCTTCTTTTTACACTACTCTATTATAATAGCTATAGCTAATAGCGCCCTAAAGTATACTTCTTAGTAAGTAATTAGAAGGCCTATCTAATTACTACCTATTTAGAGTAGTTAAGTAGGTATATAGCGTTATAAACTCCCTAATATATTATTACTAACGATTTAGCAGTAGAGTAGAAGGGATTCCAGGCTCTAAGCTATATCCTTAGTATAAAGGTAAGGATATAGGCTATATAGCTCTACTAAAAGTAGTAGAAGTGATTAGTTTATAAGATCCTTAAAGGGAAGAAGTATAAGAAGGTAAGAAGTCTAGTAGACTCTATATTATTTTTAGTAAAAATAAGAGAAGAGTACATTATAATATATAAATAAGCTACTACTACTGTACTTATAAAGCTTTAATTTAACAAGATTAGGGAGTAGATTAAAAAGAAGCTTATTAATAGCATAATACCTACAGAGTTGTGACAAAAAAAACTACAAATGAAACTACAAAACTACAAATGTTTA
>MAVT02000851.1:0-20345 GCA_001702395.2 Diaporthe helianthi | reverse complement strand
GACTAAATCGACTACAGACTACACCAAATTAGTCACGAGGCCTTAACTAAGACTACATGACTACAAACTAAACTTAGTTAGACTAAAAACTACAGACTAAATTTACAACCCTGATCAAGTACTATAACAGCCCTTACGGGTTACCAACTATAATAAACTAACTACTTAACAGTTAGCTAGAAATATAAGGTAATAGACTACCTTATAATAATAAACGATATTACCGTTATTTAGTCCTATATACCTTTCTACTAAATTAACTAGCAAGGTACTTATATATAAAAGTTACTAATACTCCTAGTTACTTTAGTATACAAAGTAGCTACTAAAGTCTTATTTTATAATACTTTTTTAACATATAGGGTTTCTTATTTCTCTTCGTATAATATTACCTACTTACTTATATCTATTATTTAGTTAGATATTTAAAAGCTTTAAAAGTTTTTATTATTATTTATATTAAAGACGAATAAATAAACTTAGTAACTAGATATTAATTAATCTTTTAATAAATTAAAATAGGGAGTATACCTAGAAGAAGTATAATAAAGTAGATTCCTTTTATATATCTTATTATTATATACTTTTAACTAACTATAAAAATGCTCTAATAGTATAGTAGTAGTTTTTATTTAAATAAGTAAGTTTTATATTAGTTTTCTATTTACTATTATACTTACCTTCTTTATAATCGAAAGCTATTTACTATAAGTAGTTATATATATTATTATTTCTAATAAAAAACATGTAAAAAATATAAAAGAACGGTAATTAGTTATTAAATATAGTTTTTATATACTTAAGTATAAATATACTTAAAACTCTTATATTACTTATTTATATATAAGTAGTAAAACTAAAATGTAGTTTATTTTAAGAAATTATATAGTCGTATACTAAATCTTATAGTAGATCGTAAGTTTTATAAATAGAATAATATACTTAGGTATTTAGCTAACTTTAAAAAAAGTTATTAATAAAACTTAGACTATGCGCCTGTCTATGTCTTATATAATCCCGTACGGTGGATACTCTTTTACAACTGTCTATACTTATTGCTTTAGATTAGGGGGAGTTAATATACCTAGTAAATAACATGCGAAAAGTGCAGCCGCCACTACAATGAGGATTGCCGACTTATTTCACACTTAACACTTCCAATTCCCTCCTAAATACGAGGCGTTAGACTTGTCTTATATATACCTAGGTATGTAATCGTTGTGGTCTATCTGCAATTACGATCTCATATATAGGGCCACATTGCGGAGTAGTTTGGATCCACCTGTGCACGCACTTCGTACATGTACATGGACTATTATCTGATTCTCGCCTAATAAATAAAGGTGGTGATTGCCGGGGTCTCACGTGCTCCGCAGCGCCCCGGGCCCAACCCCAGGTTACTATTGATCCAGACATTGTGTAAAATCAATTAGTGCATACAACCAGCCAAGCTTTTCGGCTATCCCAGGCACAACAAGCTCACACCTCAAGCTCCGCCTGGTGTCTTTGGGGCCGGTACAGGCGGTTTAGAGACACTTGTGCAAACCTTACTTGCGAGTCTTGACTTTCGCTCGGCCGACTAGGAAAAGTTTATGCTGTGTGGACATTGTACACTACTGTACCGGTACCGGTACGGGCAGATTCCTCAAATGGACAACCTCCTGCCGGCCCGCCGTAGGGAATGCGACGTACAGGGTGTGGCACAGCACAATTTCTGTTGTGCAATGCACATGTACCATATAGTGTAAGGCTGTAAGGACGAATGGCCAAAAGTCGTGGTGCATCTCAAATCCTGGACAACCACAGCTAGAGATCGATCTCTACGCACACATGCATGCCTTGTCTCCTGCATTGGCGACATGTCATGTTCCTGCAGCCCAGTTTATTCCTTTTTCCTGCAACCGGATAAGATGGGTCTGCACCCGAGGAGACGGGAGAGGCCCCGACGGGCGTGGAGCCACACGATATGGAAGACACGCAACACCCTGACAAGGTCATCACATGATAAAATCGTGTGACAGGCTCGGCGGTGGCCAACACTGCTTACCGGTGCTCGATACAGGCTCAATAGATAGACAAGCACGGACGAGTCGAGTCGTCAGTGACGGTCAGTCTGGTATAAAGTGTCCCAGATAGTAGCAACACATCCAATGACCGAGCTAGACGAGTCACTATCTCCAACCACATCAGTTGGAGAGCACAGCCAAGGCTCGGCAGCGTTAGGGTCAGCCTTGGCGCATCCTGGCTGTATCGCTCGATCCGCCCACGTCTGTCGAGGCCCGACGGTCTGGGTCCATTTGTTCCAATCCCTCGGGCGCGCGCACGGCAGGCGCCGTGTAGACTACTCCGTACTTTGTTAAGGACAAAAGAGGCAACCTTGGAACAAACCAATAGTCCGGCCGGGCTGGTCATTCGCTAACCTCGAGTGCTGCCACCCACTCAACTTATTAGGACTGGCACCTGCATGTGTGCAATTCTGCCTGCTCGGCTGTCAGCGGGCATCCCGGGGCGGACAGACGCCAAGCCAGGGGGCTAGGTTGAGCTGGTTGAGCTTCCTCTTCTGGCCGGCAACAAGGCGAGCCGCTCATTCGAAGGACGCTGCCCAGCCTTTGCCCAGGCTTAGTCAAGGCTGGGTATTTCAAGTTTTTTGCATGGCATTGCAACCGTTATCTCTGGTCCATACGACCTATCCTCGTCCGGGGACCAACCAGCGCTTCTCCCCTCGTGAACAGGCGGGTCTTCTTCGGTCTAGGCTGCCACCCCTCCTCCATGCCCACATATGCCCACATGGTTTTATGGTTTTTTCGCCGGGTCTGCTCGATGGGGGGCAAATACCCAGTCTGCCTGCCAGTTTGATCAGCTCCTCTCGTTCATGTCTTCCCCAGGCCTGTGGGTTGTAGTGGATCCAGATGTCTACCCACGCGCGCAGTGGAGCCTTTTGATATGTAGAGGATGTATTCCTCCATGCCCCTGCTGCTTCGTTAGTCAGGATGCAATATCTCGCCAACATGACCGAGTTTGGTCGCTGCTGAGTGGGCAGCCGAACAGGAACGGCCACGAGGGCTGAAAGAAAAAAAAAAATTAGTTTCTTGGAAGCTTCCACTCTGATGCTTAGACGCCGCCGCCTGGGCTCCCGCCAAGCGCGAGGAGGAGGGCAAGTGGGGGGAAAATGAGAAGGTCCCTCCAAAAGCCTATACGAGGCGAACTCTATCAACCGTTGGCGCGAACATTGTCTGGGCGCGCCACACCCCAGCCGAACAAGCCATGGAAGCTCGGCAGAAGCAGACTAGAAGGTCTTGCTTGCCCTCGGCGTGCGGTGCATAAAGGCATGACAATTCCCACCGACTACATGCTTTCACTCTGCTCGCCTGCCTCCTTGCCTCAGACCTTTCTGTTTCAGTCTCGACCGGCCATACCCTCGTCCGTGAGCCCACGCTATTCTTCGTGGTTCCTCCTGGTCTTGAACGTCCCGTATCCTTTTTTCCCCCCGAGAGTTTAAACAAGACCAACCACTCCAAGACACGACCGCCCGTCATGTCGTCCGAGGTGGAAAAGGGCGAGACGCCGCCAACCGTACTCCAGCACAAGGACTCGTCGTCCGATGGCGAGGTCGGCGGGATCGAGGAGAATGAGAGCTGGGCGACCCGCAATGGCTTTAACCTGCGGTCCTTCACCAAGAAGGACTCGGGTGCCAACATCACTCTTGAGCGGCCCATGAAGACCCGCCACTTGCACATGATCTCGATCGGTAAGAGCCTACACCTCACGTCTCAAAAACGTACAGTCTGTTGCACTGAGCTAACATGAGAATCTACAGGTGGCTCTATTGGTGCTGGTTTCTTCGTCGGCTCGGGTGGCGCCCTGGAAAAGGGTGGCCCTGCTACTCTGCTTCTCGACTTTGCCATTATCGGTGTCATGATGTTCAACGTCGGTAAGTCTTTGATGACGACAGTCTCCAACTTATTTCTGTCAGCATTATGTTCCTGGCTAACTTAACCTCTTCCCTAGTGTACGCTCTTGGTGAAATGGCTATCATGTTCCCTGTCTCTGGTGGTTTCTACACTCTGTCAACTCGCTTCATTGACCCGTCCTGGGGTTTCGCCATGGGCTGGAACTACGTTTTCCAATGGGCTATCGTGCTCCCCCTCGAACTGACGGTCTGCGGTCTCGTCATGAAATATTGGGCTCCCGATACAAGTGTCGGAGTGTGGATTGCCGTCTTCCTCATCTTGATCACCCTCATCATGATGTTTGGCGCTCTTGGATTCGCAGAAGAAGAGTTCTGGGCTGCACTGCTCAAGCTCTGTGCTATTGTTATCTTCATGATCATCGCCCTCGTCCTCGTCCTCGGCGGCGGCCCTGAGGGAGGAGCCTATGATGAGTACCAGGGTTCAAAGACGTGGTCAGACCCGGGTGCGTTCCGAAATGGCTTCCGAGGCTTTTGTGCCGTCTTTGTCACCGCTGCCTTCTCCTTCTCCGGTACCGAGCTTGTCGGTCTGGCGGCCGCTGAGTCCAAGAACCCCGTCAAGGCCCTTCCTGGTGCTATCAAGCAGGTCTTCTGGCGAATCACCCTGTAAGTTGGCGTCTACCTACTCTACTACCGTTTGTGCCGTTAAATGTACCTCCAACTGACTTTTGTGTGACAGCTTCTACATTCTCGGCCTCATGTTCATTGGCCTGCTCATCCGCTCAGACGACCCCCGTCTTCTCGGCGCTGACGGCAACTACGTCTCGGCCTCGCCTTTCGTGCTCGTCGGCGAGTATGCCGGCCTGAACGGTTTCAACCACTTCATCAACTTCGTCGTCGTCGTCTCCGTCATGTCCATTGGTGTGTCGGGTGTCTACGGAGGCTCGCGTACCCTCACTGCCCTCGCCCAGTTCGGCTACGCTCCCAGGATCTTCACCTACATGGATCGTGCCGGCCGCCCAACCTTCTCGCTCGGCATCATTCTATTCTGCGGTCTCCTCGGATTCATCAACCTCGATGCCCAGGGAGAGGTTGTCTTTGACTGGCTCGTGGCCCTGTCTGGTCTCGCTGCACTGTTCACCTGGGGCTCCATCTGCCTGGCTCACATCCGATTCCGCAAGGCCTGGAAGTACCACGGCCACTCGTTGGAGGAGATCCCTTTCAGGGCTATTGGCGGTGTTTACGGCTCGTGGCTGGGTCTCATCCTCTGCGTCCTCGTCCTGCTTGCCTCCTTCTACAGCGCCATCTGCCCTCCTGGTGTCGATGGAGTTGGTACAGCCGAGGACTTCTTCATGGCCATGCTTGCGCTGCCTGTTGTCATCATCTTCTGGATCTGCGGCTATTTCTGGAAGAAGGAGGGTTGGCTGCGAACTGCTCAGATGGATGTCGACACTGGCCGCCGTGAGCACGATTGGGAATACATCAACGCTTACAAGGCCAGGGTCGCGTCTTTCCCCCTGTGGAGGCGTCTGGTCTACAAGTGGTTCGTCTAGAGACGTACCTACACCCTGCGTATTGTTCTTGCTTGTACGAGAGTTAATGGGACCCGAATGTGTGCACGATGCCCGAATCGGGTGTCGTGTTACCCAACCTCAAAGCTGTAATTGAATTGACCAGAATACACAATTTTATATTATAACAGATCAATGGTCTTCATGGGCCTGTTCCATATTTCTAACATCATCCCAAAAATCTGTGACTGTACAAGTATTTCGGCCAGGCATGACAGACTATTGCAGTCTCGAAGCCTGCCATCTAGGAGTAAGAAAGAGCACGGGAGAAATAACAGTCGAAGTCATGGTTGGTCTTGCCCGGTCAGCATGCGCGTCATTTGCATACTTCCAAGGTTGGTATGAACACGCCGCGAGTCACGACCTTTCTTGTATTATTGGTCACCCTTTCGTTCTCGGACCGAGCTAGCCATTCCAAGGAAGTTCCCATTGTCAGGTTGACATTCGCGGTCTTGGCAGCCCACCAACATGTCCGCGTGGACAGGAACAACGACTTTGCGGCCAGCTGATTACATACAAAATTTCCTCGTGGGAACAAGTGCCCTCCAATTAAAATGATCCCCGGCACTTAGAAGTCTCGATATAAGTGTCAGCATCGCTTCTCAAGAGACCCTGTTTTACAAGACCCTTCCTACCAGTTGACCTGAACATGGGAGTCTGGCATATGATCCGATATGTTTTTTCGGGGTCCCACACCTGGGAAATCTGACCGCCGTTCAATAATACTACACACACACAGACTTTAATACTACTCGACAGGTGCTCTTTTTTTTGCGGATTCCATGCCACAACTTCGCCGGAAGAGGGAAATCTCCCCTTTCCAACGGCCTCACAATGGCACCCGGGCAGGACATTAGACCTGAGGTTACAATCTGACAACTGAGTCGCCGGTGTGCTGGCACCGTACCGCACCGCACCGCACCGCCCATCAGGGAGAGAATTTTTTTTTTTGGTTGCCGAATCGGGGTCCGGCAATGCGGTATCCACGCGACCCTGCATGCATATGTTGTGTCCCATATATGTGCCGCGCTGACTACGCATCTGCAGCGAAACAAGTGGGAGGTTACATGATCCCCCGGCTAATTAATGACGGATAGTCCCTTATAACCCCTGCGGTTGTGCCCACATGTACAACTTACTCACGTGCTCACGACAGCGACGTAACAGTACGGATATCGCATCCTGGATAATAACTGGGGAATGCAGAAAAATGCGACCGCACGACATCGAACTCGACGTTGGGGTCCATGAGTGTGGGCTGGATGTAACATTGATCTTGGAAGATACAGCAGAGTCGTATATTGTAAATTGAGGGAACGGCCAAGTTTAAAGAGCCTTGGGTCTTCCTAGAGCTATTTAGAACCAATCCAGTCCTACTACCCGACTGGTTCGTAGATCCGTATAGATTCAATCAATATGAGATTATCATCCCATTCCAGTATCCTCACACTCCTGGCGAGCATCAGCTCTGCCCTGCCAGTCCAAGATGCCACCACCACCGTCGCGGTCAACCCAGAACTACCACGGCTGGTGATCTACTTCCAAACAACCCACGACAGCACCACAGGGGAGCCCATCTCCATGCTACCACTAATCACAGAACTAGACATCGCCCTCACGCACCTCATCGTCTGCTCCTTCCACATCAACCCCGGCAGCGAGATCCACCTAAACGACTACCCACCCTCGTACCCCTTATTCTCCACACTCTGGAACGAAACCTTCGTCATGAAAGAAGCCGGCGTCAAGGTAATGGGCATGATAGGCGGCGCCGCATCGGGCTCGTTCGCCTCAAACACGCTCGACAGCACCGACGACGCCACCTTTGAGCACTACTACGGCCAGCTGCGCGACGTCATCGCCCAGTACGGCCTGCAGGGCATGGACCTCGACGTGGAGCAGTCCATGTCGCAGGCCGGCATCGCCAGGCTCGTTGGCAGGCTGCATGCCGACTTTGGCGACGACTTCATCATCACCCTGGCGCCCGTGGCCTCGGCGCTGTCGAACCAGGGGAATCTGTCTGGGTTTGACTATGGGACCTTGGACGCTGAGGCCAAGACTGCGTCTGGGCAGGATATGATTGATTTTTATAATGCTCAATTCTAGTAAGACAAGCCTTCTTAGAACCATAGCCTGTGATGACAATGTGTTGACCAAAAACCACCTCCCACCAAAACAGCAGCGGCTTCGGCACAATGTCAAGCCCGCTCTCCTACCAAAGGATAATCAGCAACGGCTGGGACCCAAAGGACATCGTAGCAGGCCAACTGACCAACCCGTCAAACGGGTACGGCTTCATCGACACCGCCCGCCTAAACCAGACAGTAGCCGCTCTGATAGCCGAATTCGGCACCATCGGCGGCATCATGGGCTGGGAGTACTTCAACAGCGTGCCCGGTGGCACGGCCGAGCCGTGGAGGTGGGCGCAGGACATGACTGCGATACTGCGGCCGGGGTATAGCGTTCAGCTCACGGTCACGAGCGATACCGCGGCGACCCTGGATGCCGCTTGGAGGGAGAGTGTTGATGGCCGTGGTGCGGCGTCAGGCTTTGCGGAGACGAGGCCGAATGTGGACTATTTTGCGATGGTTAATGCATAGTATCGGAATAGGAAGAGCAGCAACAGTGCAGTGCGCCTGATTGTGTTTAATCCATTATGGTCATTGCATATCGGCTTTACCAGCCTGGCTATCAAACCCATATAAGTCTATGTCTATATATTATAAAATCGCAAAGAGAGCAAAAGACCCAAACACTGATAAGAGCCTCATACCTATCTCACAAGACCCAATCCCCTTAGGGTTTGAATAGCTGCTCCTTCCTGAAGAAAACAAAGAACCCGACACAGACAAGTATCTGCAACAAAAGCGGGACCCAGAACCACACATTATTCAGACCCTCACAAAGGTTCATGGCCAGGTTCGGGAAGACAGGCCCAGGGCCGATCTTGTTGGGCGCACTGGCCCGCGCAGCAATGGTCCCAACGGACCCGATGACCTGTGCGCTGAATACAGTCCAGCTGACGTGGAACCGACCCAGCGTCTGCAGCAGGATCATGCCGAATCCCACGCCTTGAAGGGCATCCAGCACGCCGAGCCAGAGCCACAGGCTGCGGCCGAGCAGCGCACCGGCGAGGTCGCTCCCCACCCACGGGATGTAGAGGCCGACGCCGCTGGTGCCCCACAGGAGCTGCGCCCAGCGTGGGGCGCCGAGGCCGATGGCGAAGAGCGGGAGGGCCCATGAGTGCTCGTTCGACAGGTATGCCATGGCGCCGAGCATGGCGGCCCAGACAACGACGAAGAAAAAAATGGCCAGGACAACGATGGCCCACGCGGGCGCGATGGAGCTGGACCAGAGGTAGCTCCAGCTGCGGCCGTAGGGGGCCGAGAGGAAGTAGTTCTGGATGGCGGCAACGACCAGGAACCAGACCACGATCCTGCGGCGCAGGACGGAACGGTAAAAGGCGGAGACGTAGCCCGGCCTGCTGCGGTATGCGTCGGGCAGGCCCGCGAAGAGCACGAGGGCGACGACCCAGAGCAGGACCGCGATTGGCAGCGTCACGTACGTCACTGTGCGCGAGGACGAGGAGATGAGCGTGTAGCCGCTGTTGCGCAGCTTGGTAGCGTATGAGCCCCAGTACCAGAGCGCCACGATGTAGATCTGCTGAGTGCCCTGGATAGTGCACGCTCGGAACATCCACGACCGGACCGGATTTCCGCCCTCGGTCAGGAAATTCTGTGTGAAGAATAGGAACCCGCTTGCCGAGCCGACGGCGTAAAGACCGGTTGCAGTGTACTGCAGGGCCACAATGTTGAGCGGCAAGGTCGCGAAGGGGATCAGGCCGAGAATGAGGAAGGCAGCACCGTACAAGATAAATGCCAGCGACAAGGAAATGTAAAGTTTCAAGTTGCGGAACAGGATCCACCAGAAGATTGAGCCGCCGAGGTAGATGCCCGAAGTGATATACACCTGCTGGGCACTCTGTCCATTCTGTCCAGTCAGCAGGGTAATCTGGTATGAGTTGGCGGCAATGATCTGTCCGAGTGCGAGCAGGAAAGCGTAGACGGGCCAGTCCCCAATCTTGGCTAGCATGAGCTTCGTTAGACCAGTTGGTGGCTTGTAGTCCGGGCTCAGGTTGAACTCGTTGATCGGGAGACTTCCGTCGTTACGACTACTGGCTGCCGAGGTTGACCTCGATGATACGCTGACAACGGCCTTCGGCATCTTGCCCAGCTTGGCGTCATGGAAGCGAGCGAACCAGTTCTTCTCTGAGGAGCGGATGTAGTCCTCCACGCAGAGCTTGTCTGAGGACAAATTGCCCTTGTGTGAATCGATAAGCTTCGAGAAGGAGCTGTAGTATTCACCCTTGGGGTCGTTGAAGAAAGGCTCCACGTTCTGCAACTTGAAATCATTGCGTCCGCCAACGACAGTGTCCAGTGTCAGTACGGATTGGTTGGCAGTTGGCAGGCTGTGAGTTAGTGACCCATCGTGCTCATTGCCCGAGGATGACCTATTCGAGCCCTGACCCTCTTCCGGAAACTCATTGGCCTCTGTCTGTGACTGCGTCCTGTCAAGCTCTGTCAGGGCGTCCAACCTCTTGGACAGGAGTTTGCCCAAGGCAGAGGATGACTTATTACGAGGGGCAAAAGTAGCAGTTGGGGTCATGGGAGTTGCCGCTCCAGAATTGGGCTCGGATACTGTCGAAAAAGAGAGCACCGATGGAGTGTGCGTGAGGGTTCGCCTCGCCGAGCTGCTGAAGCCACGAGTAGGACTGGGTGCTCGGCTTCCAACTCTGCTCGGGAAAGCCGTTGAAGCTGCCGTCTGTGGGGTGCTGGTGGTGGGTGAGTTTGGCAGTGTTGGAGCAGGTTGCGGAGGATGCCATGCGAGCGAGGTGACCCAAGACGACCGAGTCCCAGGAAGTAGGTTAAAGGTCGAGGCCTGCCTCATGTTTTCATGGGCTTCGATTGACCGCGTTTGCAGAGTATCAAGGTCTTGCACCCACTGCATCACCGGGAAACGTTGAACAAGCGACCTCGCCCGCATCATTCGCCTCGTCTTTTCGGAAGAAGCGAGTGCAGATTTGATGGTAGACTTGAACTGCCGCAACAGGTGCTTGGTCTCGGTTGACTCGATGGTGAACCACCAACCCGGCATCTGGCCCAGGCCGCCAACACGAGAACCCACACAAAGCGCACCCTTTCTGCCGAACTCAACGGCAACAAGCCCGAATGGCTCGTCTCGGGATGGCATCAGGGCGAACTCGGCTCCGCTGAAGACATAGGGAGGAATCGAAACAAACTCAGGTTTGGAATAGACCCGACCTGGGTACCGCTCCATAGTCTTTTGGAGTTTGAGTGCGGCAAATTTACCGTGGTTGTCGATCGTGGGACCGAGACAGATAAGCTGCACGTCCCTGTGCTTGTCCAGAATGGCAGGGAAGACGTCTGCGATAAGGTCGATGCCCTTTTGCAGGGACCAACGACCGACGAAGACGAAGAGCTGGGCCTTTTCCATGGGTTAGCATCAGCATTTGGGCCAGAGTGACAAAGTTACTCACATTCGGGTTCTCTTCCAAGCCGGCCCATCTCTGGGCCTGCACTCGCAGCCCGCCACGCTTCTCCTCCGCTTCTTCATCGACAGCGACAACCATATCCCCGATCTCCTTTGCCATACCAGTTTTCCACTCAGCCATGTCATCTGGGTCTGGGTTTGGCAGGGAGCCGATCTCGTGCAGCCCCCAGAAGATGGGATACCGCTTGTAGGCTCTGGCGCCGTACTTCTTGGAGACGCCAACCGCCCCGAATCCACCCTGGAACTGGCGAATATAGCTGGCAGCAGCATAAAGCATGTTGAACACCTTGTCGAACTGGATGTATGTCTTGACGGTCTCTTTGGGTAGGTTGAAGACCTCCGTGATCTCATCCATCTCGCCCTTCGTGCATAGAGACCACATTCCTTGAAACTCCGCGTTGTGAAGCGACAGGGAGACCGGCACCGTATCGGGGAGTAGATATAGCGGTGCAAGTGTGCCGTGATAGTCGTTGATGTGGTATAGGTCAATGGGGAAGCGACGCAGGGTCTCCGCGATGCACGCGTTCCAGGCGCTGTAGTAGATGGCAGACTCCATATCGTCCATGCGAGCAGGGTAAGGATCGGCTTTGGTCTGAGCCCTAAATACTGGTGCGTCCAGCAGGACAAATGTGATGTTGCGGACCTGGTGGTATTGGACGTTGACGATGTACCGGGCCTTGTTGATGGTAACTACCATTGGCTCGGCAACAGTGTCGACGGGATACTCGATGCCACCAACGCAGGGGACCACCCAGACAAGGTTTTGGTGCGCAAGAGCAGAGCTGCCCATTAGGGAAGCCATCTTTCCTAGGCCGCCAATCTTGATCTTGATGTCCCAGTCATCGATTTCGTACTCCATGGTGGCAATCAGAGTAGTGCGGCGGGGCGCCTGGGATGCTTCAGCGAGGGCTGTAGTTGTAGCAGCTGACGATCCAACGGCGGCTGGCGCCAGTGCTGTTGACTTCCTATTACGCGCCATTTCACGGTGTTCAGCCCGCTTCAGCTTGGACACCGTCTCCTTCCAGAAGCCATCGCTTGGGTTGACGCCTGTCTGATTGAACTTGACCTGATAGTACGATCGCTTGAACGTCCACAGGGCGAGGCAGGCACACACCAGTGGGACCAATCCCAGCAGTACGGAGAGCACAAGCTGATACCACCCGGAACCGGTTGGCACAAATCGGTAATTCCAGTTTCCATCATTGACTAGAAGACGCCAGCCAACGTATGGCATCCCAGGGCCTCTAGTGATGTTTATGACGTTGTTCGCCAAAGTATCAGGCTTCAACCAGTCAAGCACGTTATCGCCGTCGACATCGCCGAAAAGCGCAGACTTGTCTGGCAACCCGTTCGGGTTCATACCCCAGACGTTGACTTGGATTTGAGTTGGCCACTCAGCTTCGAGATCGAAGGACCAATTGCTTCCAGTAGAGTTGCCATCATCGGTGCTGGGATGGGCAAGGCGCATGTTGTTCTTGAGGCCATCGTCATATCCCCATTCGTTCCACGACCCGAGAATGAAAGCATGTGGCCAGCGACGTGGCATGTGTGAGGCCGAGCCGCCCTCTACGAGGTCGCCTTGTTGCATGTGGTCACTGCTGCCGGCCAACCTGCTCCAGTATTGGATCATCACGTGATCGCCATCCCAAGCTTGCTTCGAAGTTCCTGACCAAGCTTGGTCGTCGAGGGTGACATTGTCACTGGTGTAGTCGAGCCATTTGCTCCACACTGACCCCCAAGTGGTCGAGTATCGGAACTTGTCGGCACCGGCGGCACGCTGGGAGACGTAGAGCTGGCTGGTAGACTCGTCGCGGTGCAGAAGGCTGCTCGAGTAGTTTCCTGTCTGGGGAAAGACGACGGGGTTGTCGCTGCCGCCGATCCGGAACATGAAGCGATCGATCGCATTAGTGTAGATCCCCTCGGAGGTGGAGGCGTTGGTGACGGTAAGAATATGGATCCCATGCGACACATTCTCAAGATCAGCAGTGATCTTCCAGAGACCGGCAGGCTGACCCACATATTGCCTGCTTTCAGCCACATCAATGCTAAGGCATGCAATAGTGTCTTTGCTGATCCGAGCTACTGCCCCATCGGACGATGTGGAATTGACGGAAAGTGCACCAACCACAGAGTCGCAATCCATTATCTGGGAGAAGTGAATCTCAATTGGAACGGTCTGTTTCTCGCCGACCTCGACAGACGCCGTAAGCCTCTCGTCGTGTGAGGGCACAACACGCGTGATTGTTGGGGCAGGGTCGATAAAGCTTGCCTTGGGCACGTAAGCTCCGTAACCCCAAGACTCCATGGTCAGATTGGAAAGACATCCTCGCGGTCCTGTCAAACCATCCACAGTGGCTGATGAGTTTCTCAGGACATGCTCGTCGTAAGGATAGAAGAGATTCTTCACCGTAGTTCCGACGGCGAAAGGAGAGACAAGCGCATCGCCCTCGTCTTCACAATCGAATGTGAAATCTTCAGTCTTGTTCAGGTTGGAGTAGATAAGCCAGACACCGTGATTGCCATCAGCATCAGGAGTCTCCAAGTCCTGGGTATCCTCCAACTGGTGGCGCCATACACTCCAGATACCGAAGGTGCTGGGAATGCCAGCGCTTGCAGGGAGGTAGACATCATTGGTTTGATTCGAGAGTGTCTTCAGCATGTACCCATCATTGAGCACAGGGTACTGCCGCCTCATTTCAAACATCCTCTTGATGACGTTCCTTGTGGGATGCGATGGATCTTTGTGGTCAAGACTGACGGTGTCATCATGGCAGCCAGTCCTTGCCGGGCCATCAGGGAAGCTTTCGTCGTATGTCACATCCCCCAAATGGTAACACCCGTGAAGTTGCCAGCCCGGACTGCTACTCATAGGCTGACGGCCGTAGAGGAAGTTTGATGAGGTGCTGTCAAGGAGATAGAGGCCTTGTTCTTCGCCCCAGTACAGGGCTGGTGTACCGGGAATCTCCAAGGTGGTGATGAACAGTCCGAGAAGCTGTTTTTGAGTGCCATTCTTGATTGCTGGCCAGCGAAAAACGTCTTGGCTGGTCATTCCAAATACTGCTCGAGGGTCAAACTTCCCTGTGTTGGCATTCACGAAGTCATTCTGGACAAGCATCTGGTTCCAGAACTCTACGAAGTCTGTCCCGTCCAAACCAGTGTAGCCATCCAGTCTGCACACGAGTATTAGCCTGTGGAAGTTGCAATCACCAATACGCTGTCTTGAGCTTACCCAAGGAACCTAGTCATGCCACCGTAGACGATGTAACTGAATGCGGTGCCGTCCAAAGCAGACAGCCCAATATCGCGAATGAAATTGTCAGGATCAGTTGTGTTTGTTGACAAAGCAGCAGCGGAGACATTGGTGGTGTAATGGTTGGGCTGCTTCCCACGGCCCGTGTACACCGAGGATTGGGCAGCGCTTCCCACGACTTCGCCAATAATGTAGAAGTTCTCTTTGCCATACCGCTTCGCACACTGGCGCTGATAGTCAGAAAATTCAGCCAGCGAGTCAACTGTCGTTTGGAGTGCCTTGTCCATTCGGAAGCCGTCAATGTCAAGCATGGCGATCTGCATGCATGACATGTGCTTGATCTTCGCGAGGACATCGCTGCGCCAGTCCCGAAGCCTGTCTTGTACCGAACCATACTTTGCCAGCTGGTTCTTGTACACTACGACGTGCCCGGTGTTGGCAGAGTCACCATATTGGTCAAACTCGCTATCACGGCAAGTGGTCTGGTTGATGGTGATTTGCCAACCGTCGTCGTCCCACATGCGCGGATAGGTGCAGTTGATAATCTCATTTCCCGGCTCAAAGTCAACATAGCGTCGGCCGTACTTCCACACGTACTCATACTCGCCCCACTGGAAAGTAGCAGTATGGTTCAAGCTACCCTTCAACCCCACAAGATCGCCCAGCCTGAGACATGCTGCATTAGCCTGGTATCAGATTTCAGGTATGTATGTCGGACTTACGTGGACATGGTATTGTCGAGCATGACATACATGCCTCGCTGATGGATGGCATCGATCAGATCTCTCCAGTCCTGGATTTGGCCATGATGTTGGTCCAGTAAGGTAAAGTCCAACGGGCTGTAACTGTCGGCTGTCCAAGGCAGGTTGATAAAAGGGCTTCCCATCATGTAGACGGTCTTGATGCCCATGCCATGAAGGTAGTCGAGATTATCAATCACGCCTTGGAGATCTCCACCGAACCGGAGCTGGTTGGCCATCCAGTTGTGCTCGAACTGAGTTCCATTGGCGTCATCGTTGGATGGGTCACCGTTTGCGAATCGATCTAAGGCAAGCGTGTAGGTCGGCATGCGCCAATTGTCTGGCGAGGGAGTATAGGTGTGTCCTTCCCATTCTCCCCAATACTCAAGCGGGTGAGTGGCCTCTGGGTTCTGGTTCAGGTTCCAGTCGGCCAGTGAGGCTTCGAAGGGAAACGCGACCGTCCCGATGAGCCACAAGGTGAAAAGGAAACATGACAGAACAGAGCGGGCCATTGTCGACACCATTGTGAAATACGAAGTGTGCCACAGGACGAAGATTGCTGCTCGTCAAAGAAAGGAAACTTAGAAGGTGGGATAGGGAAGATGAGGACCCCATGGGGCAGTCTGGTCGCCATGGCGCAAACATGGATCTATTTGAACCTTTTTTTCTTTTGTGCCGATCACCATGAATGACATTGTCCTCCTCCCTACGTTGAGCCGATGCTGCCTATCGGGCCTTGAAGGGCGTCGAATGGTAAGCTTCCGCCGAGAATGACGCTCAGACAAGGAAAAGCAGTGGCTCTTTCGCTGAAATCATACGTCTCATCCCGTCCGAGGGCTTGAGTGATGCAGGACAACCTTGGACCGAAATTCCATTTGTGGTCGCACTCAACGATTTGACATCGGCGGGTGAAGCTCCCGGCTCTGCCCCATGGCGATGCGGTGGCCGGGCTATCTGGCAAGAGTCTGTTTGGCCTGGAAGACCCTGCAGCTGAGGATGGGAGCGCTGTGGAACCGTTGGCAGCAAATTG
Organism: Diaporthe helianthi; assembly: GCA_001702395.2. Lineage (NCBI taxonomy): Eukaryota > Fungi > Ascomycota > Sordariomycetes > Diaporthales > Diaporthaceae > Diaporthe > Diaporthe helianthi. The sequence goes on along the minus strand of MAVT02000851.1, from coordinate 4,276 downwards.
CGACAGATGTACAAGATCTGTACGTGCGCCGTGCATGCCATCACAAGTACATGAAGGCCTCCACGCCAGCCTGCCAGGCCTGTCGGTACATGTCTTGGGCAAAAGCAGCTAGGGGTTCCACCAGGACCGCTTTCGTGCACACGCTCCATAGTCCCCAAAAGAGAATAGTAAAGAGTTTCTGCGTTCCTGCATTCACTCAGGGTCGCTATGGGTCGCTCAGACCTCTCACACACCTGTGCTGCGCTGTCCATAGGCAAGCCGAGAGTTCTAGCGATGATACAGCGCGTGGTTGCCGGCCTTGTGTTGAATGCAACCCAAAGCAGTGGCCGACGCACCGTATTTGTTGGATGTCACCCCTAACTGGCGAAAATTCCACACCGAGCACGGCAACGCAGATCTAGTGTAGCTGTCTAGGCAAGCGAGGGTGGTTAGGAAGCCGCTGTAGTGGCAGAGGTGGTGGCCAGTAAGTGCGATGTCACCGTGCATTAGCAATGGAACTGCCGGGGAAGTGCCGTGTTCTAGATGCAACGGGCGTTCATCCAGACCGGGATCTCCTAATGTGGAATCGGCCGGCTTGTTGGCTTATCGGGTACCTGAGTACAATGCGTGACGGCGCGGGTGGGGGCGGCCTGTGAATATTCCCGAAGATACGACCCCGATCTTGATTGCGACGTGGGTATCAAGCGCCACTTGCAGGGACATGGAAGACCGAGGACCAGATCGACCGTCGAGACCATTCCGTCACTGTCAACTTGCAATCTCTGGGCGTGATGAATTGTTGCCCACCAGCCCTGGCTGCCCTGGCGGCCCACGATTCGGCTCAAGAGTATATGTTGACATCCTAGCCCCAACCCGTCACGACATTAAGCTTGTTTCGATTCAGGACTGTCGCTGTCACGATATACCGGTAGAATGTTGCCGGGCGGTATCTGTGGCCCCCACAGCAGAATCATTACTGCGACTGAGGTCATCATCTCTGGTGTGAGCCTGTCGTTTTCGACGAGATGCAGGTGCAGTGCCACTCGCAACGGGTGAGAGTCAACGCGGTTGTCTGCCCTCCGCTGGCCACCTGGCTACCGTGTGGACGATGATCGCCGAGTGAGGGCGTCGCAGCAAGCGGTGGACGTGCTTCTCATGGGTGCCAATCTTGAGCAGCAGGGCAGCAGGGCAGCAGGGCAGCAGGGCACTTGACAGGCCTGAAGCTCGAGCTCGAAGCTCACACGAATCGACGTGCCACGTGTGCGAGGGTGGTGCAAGATGACGGCTTGGTCCGAGACTTCGTCCGCAGAGCAAACAGCCAGACAGCCTGTGCCAAGCCGGATTGGTCGGTACGAAGATGCCGTTGGGAACCGGGGCGTCCTCGGCGAGACAGTTTTGTTCGTTGCAAACCCCTAAAGCCAACAGGCGAGAGGTCAATTGCTGTTTTGGGCACTCTTTTCCATTTCAGCAAGTTGGCAGGTTCAACTTCCACCAGCCGAACAAAGGGGTACAAAGGTTCCACCTGATTCTGTCATTGTTAGGTCATGTTGAGCGTTGCAACTGGAGCTCATGGTGGAGTTTATCGTTGAGGGGAAATTCTGATCTGCCTGCCTGCCTGCCTATTTGCTCGTCTTTGGGAAATCATCAGCTGAAATGCGGAGCCCAGGGTTCGGGTTACCTTTGGCCTGGTCAACTAGTGAAAATGTCTCCGAGCTCGGGTAGACGGCAACCGCCAAACTCAATTCGTTGTAGAGTTTGGCCTCCCGATTAACTTCCTTCCAAATGCATACATGAGGTTTGCAGACCGCCGCAGCGCCCCAGAGTCCAGACACGCAAGCTTATCTGCTACCACCCGTGATTCCTTTGAAATGTTACGTGTCGAAAAAAAAAGAAGGAAAAAAAAAGGAGAACCCACTTGAGCAAGCTATGAAGCCCGCCTTGCTTCTAAGCATGTCTGATCTGGGCCGCACAGATGTTTGCTGCCAGCTGTCAAGTTCTCATGGCATTCTTACATACAGAATGCAGTTAGGCCACCCGGCCTGCACATGTGCCATTGTCGTGGTATCTGTCAGTTGAATACGGATTACACATGTTCTGCAGCAGATTGACAAGGTTGGGGCCTCCTCTTTCCGCCTCTCTGCCTTTCAGCCCCTGTGATCAGGAAAGGCGGAGATGCGCGTTACTGTGCAAGGGTGGAGGAGTTGGAGGAGCCCACAACTTTTCAACGACTTGGCACTATCGAGTTGGCCTGCGATCTGCACTCACAACAAGGACTGTGCCCGCAGGGAGGCAGACCCAGGAGATTTGAGGCTAAAGCAGGACAGGGATCATGGTCTTTGTGGCCTGGGCATCTGTCAACGCCTAGGCAATGGCACGTCTTCCAATTGATTCGAAACGCTGCATATTACCACCTGGGCATCGTAGAAATAAACCAAATTAAGAGAGGAAAAACTCTGCCATGTCTGAGGCAAAAAAAGAAAGAAAAAATAGCACTTATTTTTGGCTCCCTTCCGGACTTAAGTTGTTCTCATCAAGACAGCTGTGATATTTTTGTTTTGACTTCCATGTCATGCATGTGTCGAGAACCCACGGGATGGCAAGTTCCCTCTCTCCTGTGTCTCTGGGGCTTCTCACATTGTGGGCAACAGACAGAGGCATGCTGGCATGCTGGTGGCCTTGCAATGCCTAAGCTTGATTGATGGCACCCTTGCTCACATGGCAGCACCCTGGGGCACGGTCGACATTCCGCACATCTGAATCCCATCTTTGATACGACACAGGCTATATTGGGACAGTAGTATCACCCCACGATAGTGCCATACCGAGGTCTCAGTCAGACCCACAAATATCTTACTTGTACCAAGGTGCTGGGTCTCTTGTATGACAGCTTACTAAGTAACCACATGCAATCTCGCTGTCCTCTCACTCATAGCATGTAGAAAAATTCTCATTCATGAATGATGCTAGGTTGTGTTTTTGGCAAAGTCAACCTGACTGAATCTTGGTCATGTCTGACATTTGGACAGAAGAACATTTACAAAGATAAGCAGACAATGTAGTCTTCATGGGTGTAACCCCATTGTAGGATTTGAAATACTCACACTGGCATTCAAACCTGTTGAAGTACTATTAAAGCTAAAGCAATCGTCATTCAGGCACTGTGCATTGTGGAAAGAGGATGGGATTGGACTTTGACTTGCATAAGTCTGCCCAACAAATTTTTCACATGCTAGTAAATGCCACTTTGAGGTAGAGGTTGCACTCGTCTGTCTAGTTTTGGCAAGAGAGGGCTGATTAGCCCCGTGGATGCACCGTGTCTGCAATGTAACCAGGCAATAGGTGACCTTATCAAGGTGGCCAAGCTCCCAGTGGCCACCTCATACAAGGTCTCTGAGCCGCATTATCAACTACTCCTTTTCATGGTCCTTTGAGGGGGCAGAAGTACAAAAGAAAATGCCATGGCATCCCATCCCAACATTCCAATGCTTCCTCGCTGTGACGTCACCTTGAAAGGAATCCATCCATCAACGATGGATGGTTATCACAAGCTCATGCTTGGCACGACACACGCAAGAATTGCAAGAATTGCGAAAAGACAGTGACCGACCGACTGAGTATTCATTTGTATACAAAAATACCAGAGCAAAGATATGTCGTGAATTCCTCTGAGCTGCTAGGGTGTTCTTCTAGGATGCAACATGCTTTACCGGGTGGCAAACAGGTCAGGGGATCTCATTGGAGGTGCAAATACTCCCACCAATACGGGTGTCCTCCTGAGATAAAGTAAAGTGTGAAATTTGTTGGGAGCAAAAGAAATGCAGATTTGTCGCCACAATAATCAATAAGCAAGGTCACATTTGAAACCATGGTTAGCAATTAAAAAGAAGTCTCTTGGCCATTCCACTACTCACGGAAATTATTTAGGGCACATGCAATGTGTGATTCATTGATAAAACAGATTTCACTGCCTTAAATCATAGCCTTGAACCAGAACCAAGGTAACTCTGTGAATAAGGGTTAATAGTATGTAGGGAATCAGGTTCAAGCATATTATTCTAGAATAATATTAATGTGTTATGAAATAAACAATTTATTTAAAACTATTCAATATACTACTTACTGTAGCTTATACTATATCCTTTTAGTTAAAAGGTTATAATTCTAGTAATAATTTAAATATAAGTTTAAGGAAAATTCCAATGTTCAACAATACTAACTATGTTAGAATATTTTAGATTATAAGAATTATTAATATAGGTAATCGTTAGCCTATACTAGTAAGTATATAAATAGGGGT
>MAVT02000850.1:0-20346 GCA_001702395.2 Diaporthe helianthi | reverse complement strand
CTTAATAGAGGAACTTAAAGAATATAAATAGTTAATATTATTATATTATTAAAAGCTTATAGTTATACTAAAAAAAGAACTTTTAATCTTTAAAGTAATATTATAATTACTTAGAGTATTTAAAGTTTATTAAAATCAACGTTTTTATTTATATATATATAAAAGGAAGTTATAAATAATACATTTAGCTTAGTTTTATAATGTATTATATTATTTATTAAGTACTATAAATATTATAAACTTATTAATCTATCTTTTATATAGCTACTTTAGGTTTAGTTTTATAACTCTAATATTAAAATTTAGTAGCTTTTTAGTTAAAAACTGTATTTAATAAGAGCTTATAATAATTATTTCTATTTATATAAAGCTTAGAATTATTTACCTTATATTTGTACACTTTTTAAGTTATAGTAAGGCTGGGGAAAAAAAGCTAGTCGCTCCTAAGGTTCTAATATGTATAAAAACACTATTTAGCCTATTATAATAGCTTAATTACTACATATTTAACTACTTGAAAAATACTAGTACCTTTATTATATAATAACTAATAGTATATACTATTCTCAGATATTTACAAATTTTATAGAAGTAGATATAAAATATAAAAGTCTAGGAAATAAGGAGGAATAAGCTTATAGTAGGCTTTAGTAAGTAAAATAAGCGATAAACTATTAGTGCATCTATAGGTAATTTTCAAAAATTCCTATAAATTTATAGATTAATAAAAAATCTGTTATATATTTAATTTATAGTAACTAGTATAATTAAAAATTCTATATAAAGCTAACCTTTTTTATTAGCTAAATGTAGCTATTTAAAAACTGAAAGTTTAGTGGATTTTATATAGGCGTTTTCGCGTCTAGCTTTTTTTTATAGACCTACTATAGTATATTTCGGTTAATAAGAACTTAAATTACTTTTTATATATAATAGAGTTTAAGCTAGAGATTTTATAATAAAAAGCTTTTATATTTTTTTAAAAAAAACTTATACTAGTAAGAATAAAGTTAGTAAAAGTAGAAAATATTATTTTCTAAGCGTATAAAGTAAGGATTTTAAATGAATAAGTATTTAAAAAATATAATAAAGGCTTTAAGTAACTATATTACTAGAAGATCTTTATAAAAGCTTAGTTTATAACTATTATAACTATAATTAGAAGATATTAAATAAAGTAAACTATTTCGCTTTTTATGCTTTATTATAAAGTATTAATAACGTATAGTTATATAATAATAAAGCTTTATTATAAATATAATTATATAATTAACTATACTCTAGTATATAATAAAACTCTATATATAACTTTAAGTTTACCTAGGTCGATATTTATTACTTCAAGGTTAGTTATATAACTATCTAGGTATATATTATAATATTCCTCTATAGCTACTAATTTATATTATTAATGCTACTATTAACGTTAGAGGATTTAAACTATTAGCCTTACAATTAAAAGCTTATTTTAAGATAGTAAGCCTAGTATACTTTATATAATACCTATTACTAATTATAATATATAATCTTTATCCTTACTATTATATATTTATAGATAAGCGTATAATAGATTTATTTATTACTGAAATATATAATGCTAAGGTAAGAATATTAGCTCTACCTCAGCATTTGGAGAATATAGCTGATTTTGTAGTATTTTTTCTTGTGTTAAGCCTGAAGGGCAGAAGCTCTCTAAGAATATGCTGTAGACATGGATAAAGAATCAGCACTGAGACCTCCTTACCTACCTAGAGCCAGAAGAGGTGCTCAGTGGCAGCCATGGATTAATGGCTCAGGGTGATGATATCTTACCTAGGTACCATCAGCAAGCACTACCACTACTTAGGTAGAGTACAATTGTTCCATATCATCAGGGTTGGCGAGGCTTGGAGGCTGTAGACAATAAACAAAATAGTTGTCTATTGTATCTTCTGTTCTCACCATCTTCATGATTCATCAAGCAAACCATCAACTTCCACTCAATGCTAGATGGGCAAAGGGCTGAAGGCTTGAAGCCTGAGCAGCTCGAGCCACTGATATTTTGATATGTCTTCTATTACATCTGGTTAGTTCACCTAGGTACCTAGGTAGGGAAAGAGCACTGTATAAAGGGTTGATTTTCAGCAGCGTTCAAGCCTGACAAGAATACATACCTAGGTAGGCTAGGTAGGTACCCAGGTAATCAATTCACCACCTGGACAGGAACGTGATTAGCACTTCAAAAAAAAAAAGGGGGGGGGGGTTGCCAGGTCCAGCATGCAGTTGCGGCATTGCATGCCGGGGCTGGTTACTCTTGAGCTTTGAGATTCTCAATGGAGGGCTTCAGAAACTTGGCGTGACTCAAAGAGCACGGTTTACTTGACGATCTTAGAGATAGCTCGAACCAGTATTTGATCACAGTTGAGGCCAAGGCCTATCAACCCAGAGTAAGAATAAAGCAAGAAATGAGTAAGGGCACTGTGTCATCCAACAACCAAGGTGGCCAGGCCGAATCCAAGGAGCACCCCAAGACTACTTACAGACTGCATGGCTCTGCTTGGGAGCCAGGAGAATTACAGCATGACAGATGCAGCTGAGGGAATATACTTGTACCTAAATAAAGCCTTGTGTGAACCAAGCACACCTTCATAGCTACTTGACCCTAGACAGATTATTCCCTGAATGATGGAAAGCACGACGAAGCTTCAAAGTTGTGATCACATTTGTACCATCTTGAAGTAGATGCCATTGCCAACCACCCATCCATCATACCTACAACAAATGAGTATTCAAGAAAACATGAGTAGGCACCCATAGGTACTTTTTGAATTTGTAATAGACTCTGGATCCTTGCACTGAAGCTGTCCTATTGTCTTCCTTACTCCACTTCACTTCTGCCACAGGCAGCCATCATCACAACCTATAGACCCCAGATGCACACTTGTTCCCACCCCTCAACTTTTAATTTGCAAAACACCCCTTCACAACACCCCTACTTTATCCCCTCAACCTCAACTCTATCTTCACTTCCAACTAGTCTCCACCAATCTGATACTGGACACTTGTCAGGTTTCAAGTGCTTTCATGCTGAGCAGGACCTCCTGGGGAACACAGTCTCAGCACACCCAGGGCAGCTGCGATTGTGCTACGGCAACCACTGCCACCTAAATGCTGTAAGACCATATTATCTTTGAGCGTGTTCTGCCCCAGGTATGAATGGTTGACAACCCTCTGTTTCTATAATGCAAAGTGAGGGTGATCCCAATTGCTTGGGTGGTAAATTTGCATTATAGACCAGAGAAACCTTATTACCAACATTACACGCATACAAGTCATCAGCTAAGAAGGCTGGCACACTTTTTTTTTTCTTCGTCAGCCCAAATCAGCCTCAGTGTGGATGTCGGCACACAGCTGATACAACTTGTGTCGAAGAACGCAGTGCCTTTGGTCCCATCATCACTGACTGCAGAGCAATGCTGTGGAGTTTTTGTAGATATGACCTTTTTTCCTCACTCCTTCTCCTTCTCTCTTATAAAGGAAGTGGGGGGGGGGGGGGGTTGGAAAAAATTACAAGGGAAGGCAGGCTCGGAACTTCTCATGTTGTTCTAGTAACCATATCATATGTCGTTCAAGCCTTGAGATAGCATGCCAAATCACAGAAATTTTAATCGCCCGCTGTTTTACCACCATTCGAGCAGGCTGTGTGCACCGTTTTTTTGAAAGTGTAGACACACCGCAGTGTAGTACTCAGGCTGTGATGGCTCTGGGCATCAAGAGGAGACAGCTGATGCTTCAAAACGGGTGTTAAATCTCGCCAGGCAGTCCAAGGAAGGAGAAGTTGCTCTGAGTCTTGGATTTACACGACGACCCCATCTCGCTCTTGTGTTCAAGGCCGCGGATTGCTTTTCGTCGATGTTGCCGTGTTGCCCAGGGTGTTATGGCCAGGTCTCCATGCTTGACTAAGCTTGACAGATGCATGTACTCAGGTACTTGAGTAGTCAAGATGTTGCAAGGCAGATTAGTGCCATGAAAAATTTACAGGTACATAGATGAATTTCACACAGGTGTTAAAAATCCATGCCTGGCCCCAGAGCTAGATGCCGCTAAGGGGCGGTGGTGAGCCCAAGCAGGAGCTTACCTAGAGAACCCACAGGTCAACTGAGCATCAATTTAGTGCTTGATTTTTAGACACCAGAAGCTCAGCCTCGCTTTAGCATAGCAATATTTAGGTAGTAGTGTTGCAACACGTACCAAGTACCTAGGTAGGTAACTATACATGTATTCCATTTTCCTCCGTTTGGTACCTGCAGGGTCCCTAGGCCGGCAGGGCGATCAGGGTGTTGACGGTGTGGGTGGGTACCGTGTAGCTCCAGGGGCTGCAGGGGTGCCTGGGTACCGTAGCTTCGGTACCCAGGTAGGTACCCCAAACGTGCGTCATGGGAAGTGAGCTCCCCCCGACGCCAAAAACCCCACCATTTCGAAATCTAGCGACCTTCCACCAACAACCGTCCCGCGGGCCATCTTGTTCCTCCACAAAGATCTTCACATTCTCGCCTACTGCAGCCTATCAGTGGAAGACCGTACAATTAACCAACAACCCACTTCCAGCTCCGACGCACCCAGCAACGCCCGACAAACTGAGAGACCCATCCTCACCACACACCCCACACACCCCCCCCCGGGAAAACCGACCAACCAACCAACTACACCGCATAGTTAAAAAGATGGCCAGTCCCACACAACCACAAGACATAACAGCCCCCATAACCCCAGCCCGCTTCGCTGCCGCGCTCAAGGACCTCTCGCCCGCCTCCCTACACCTAAAGGTCCTTGAGATCCGCAACAGCCTAGCCCACCTGGCGCACTCAAACGCGCAGCTGCGGCCCTTTGCCGAGGGCGCCGTGGCCGCCATCGGCGGGTCCCCGGGGGAGCCGGACGCCGACTGCGCCGAGGCGATCCGCGAGAACGAGGCCGTTATCGAACGGATGAGGGCCCGCATCGAGCTCGTCCGCGCCGAGGTCGAGGGGAGGGGCATGAGCTGGAGCGAGTTTGAGGCCAAGGACGAGGTTGAGGACCATGAGCCTGGTGTCGACGCCCCTGCTCCCGTGCCGGCGGCGGCTGTGAATGGTGTGAATGGCCATGCTGAGGACGCTGCGGGATCGGGCGCGACTGGCGCTGCGCCGTCGAGGGGTGGTGGTGGTGATGGTGGTGGTAACCCATGGGAGGACGGGACGTTCCAGACTGGTGTTATCAGGAACGGCGACATACAAATGGACGCCTTACCCAACAGGCAGGGAAGCGGTGCGGCACCGACGCAGACGAGCGGCGGAGGGAGGCTGACGGATGAGGAGCTTCGTCGCAGGCTTGCCGAGGACAATGATGATGAGGATGGAGGCCTTCATTTGTGATGGCTGGCAGGATCACCTACGATTTGTTTTGTCCATGTTTGCCAGTCATCAGGGAGCATCATAGGCGTTTAAGGGAAAAGCGAGAGGGGGCTACGGTTTGGCCCCGACAGCTCGAGGCGGAATGCAAAATGTCACGTTCGATACCCGGACATTGAGATCACTGTACTTTTGGACCACAAACTTCTGGTCTGGACCTGAGCTCGGTCCTCCCAATCTGGAGTAAAATGCGCCCGTCACATACATGATGGCCAGTTTGCTCAGAATAAGCAGAAATGCAGTTTACAGAGTCCATCTCCCTGTGTCAAGATGAAATTACCACAGGCGGAGGCGGGCGCGATTCTGGATGTGGTCATGAAGATCAACGTAGGTCATACAAGGTCTTGTATTGCTGGAGCTGTTCTCTTCCCTTGTCTCTTCCGCCCTTCTCTATCTCCAACCTTGTTCTGCTCGCGGTCATAACATCTACAGTTCGTACCCTCTCCAACCGAGCATCTTCGAGCTACTTCTAGTCTCCGAACCGTAGCTCCTGGCCTCTTGCATGCTTCTCCCTCCGGAAAGACATGAATGCCCCCACGACGCCTTGCAAAGTGATGTAAAAACAGCCTTGTCATGCAGTACCTGTCTTGCAGTACCAGCCATGCAGTAAAACGATGCATAAATGCCGAACCTCCACCTCCCCTCAGCGACTGCAGCGGGGGGGTTTCAAATATACACAACGGAAGCGAATAAAGGGAAAAGGTCAAAATCTCAAAAAAGGCCAAAACACCATAATGCAGGTAAAATACGTTATGAGACTGTGCAACCAGGCGCCTATGCCATTGCAAGCCCACTGTCGGCAGATGCGGTGGCGGGCTTGTCGTCAATCCTGGGAGTGGCCATGGGCGAGGTAGGCGCAGGTGATTGGTTCGCGGTGTTGGTGATGTCGTCCAATGGTCCCTTAGACATCGGGCTCGCGGCCAAAGATGACTTGCTCATGGGAGCCAGTTTGTATGGGCGCATGTTCTCGCTATTGTCAGACTTCTTGCTGGCCAGATCGGAGCTGGCGATGGTATGCAGCTTTGGCCTCTGCGAGGCGCGTCGCTCAGGCCGGCCTTGGTCCTCCGTGTCGGTCTCATTGTCGGCCTCTGAGCCAGCCGTCTCTGCGGCCTTCTGCTTCGCTAGTCTCCTCTTCCTGCGGCGCTCGTAGATGGTGTCTGAAGATTCGGAGCCCGTAGTGTTGCTACGGCTCCTGGTGCAGCGTTGGCTAGGAATGCTGCTCATCGTAGACGCCGTCTTTGTCCTGCGGCTGTTGGACCCTGATCGGGTGATAACGGTCAACTCGGCCTCGGAGGGCTTCTCTCCCTTGCGGATCTTATCCTTGACGAGCCTCTCCCCCAGAGCCTTGCCCAGTCCGAGCTCCTCCTTGCTAGCAAGCGAGGCCTGCGTCCTGCGGCTGTTGACGCTTGTCTTGGACCCGCTCCTGCTGACCGGCACCTTGCCCTCCATGACCTTGGCCGGTGGCGGCGGCTGAAGCATCCATCGGAACTCTCCCTTGAGGGCGGGCCTGCTGCTGACGACTGGTGGGTGGTAGTCGTTGACGGGCGGGTTCCTCATTGTGCCGTAGTACTCGCCGTAGAACTGTTGTCGCTCCTCCTCGGTAATCTCGCGTTCGCGGCCTGTCCTGGTATCGAACAGCCTGCCAGCCGTATCACGACCCTTTGTTATTACTTCGCGAAGTCGTTGGCCGGCCCGGTTGTACATCTGATGGCCCCACAGCTCCTCGTCCTCTCTCTGATATCTCTTGTGGTTCCATTCCAGGTCCGCCGAGTCCGCCACCGACATGGACAGCGTCGTTCTCGCCTCGAGGTCGTCTGCGGCTACCACGGTACGGCTTCCGGCGGTCTCGTTGCTGGGAAATGCTGCACTGCTGCCGTTGGTGAGCCCTCGCTCCAGCTGGGACCCGTCCACGGTGGCACCCGCGGGCCCGGCAGTGTTGATCTTTCCTTGGCTCTGGTTCTTGCTGTTGGGTGTCTTTTTGGGCAGGCTGGGACCCATCCTGATGTCCTCCATCCAGTACTCATTTGTGTTCTCGGGGTTTGGGTGTCTGTACAGTCCGGGCTGCTCCATCTCCAAGCGCGCTTTCAGGCCCCTTTCTCGCTTTGCCTCCTTGCGGGTCTCGCGACGGTGGCCGATTCTCCTGCATGGTGTACACGCTATATAGTAGAACCACACGGAACGCAGGGCGGCTACGAGACCGCCATTGTGGTCGATGATGTGGTTGTCATCGTGGTCGGACATTTTGATGGTGAGGACTTGGGTGGATGTCATGGGGGGTTGCGTGTAGGTCGCGTGCCCCAGGTACGTGGTACAAAGTACCTGTACAAGCACCGCAAGATAGATACCCTCAGATGTCGTGGGTGTTAATGTTCCCAACCCCCCGCTGGCGCGGATCGGTCTGTGAAGAAAGTCGGGACCAAGAGTGGTAGGGCATAGGGTTCAATCAGACACGCATTGATGGATCTCTGCAGGTTTTGGGTGAGGGAGGGCAGGCCGGGAACGCAGCATGGATGGCGTGCGGGCGGGCGTGCCCCGGAACGGAATGCAGGTGACACAGGGGAGTCGTTGCAGTTGGTATAATACGCTGTGGGGCTGATCGCATAAGGGAGATGACGGTTTCAATGCTGCATAGGGGTTGAATGTCCCAGGAAAAGTTGAGTCAGGCCAAGAGGTAGGTAAGTAGGGCAACGAAATGGCGATGATCGTGGATCGGCGGTAGATAAACACGCGTCTTGTTCCTATGCAACAAGGTCGATTGTCGCAGTCATTGTATGTTGCCAGTAGTGTCACTGGTAGTTGGTTGCACAACCCGGCACAGTTGGGAAGGATCAATGGAGAGGGCGAACCAGGCGGAGATGAGATCACTGGGATGGAGATTGGGATTGTTAAGACGGAGATGGGCCTGGCACGGAAAGTACCGCAGGTGGTGGGGAGGGGGCGGAAAGTGAAGTGAAGAGTCGGCTCCGGGAATCGGCCGGCAGCGACTGTTGAGGTGGTGGTTAATATGTATGCTGTGTGTCCTCTGATGGTGATGAAGTCCGTGTTTCGAAGCACGGGTTTCAAGAAATGCCGCTCGTCGCAATCTCGTACGCTTGGCTGCGTCGGTGAGTGGATGGGAGGAGTACGAGCCTAGAAGCTCGGATCAGGAGACGAAGAGTAGAAGAGATGGGGGCAAATTGGTACAGGGATTGAGTCGGCGGGTTTATTGGCCAGTCGGTATATGAATGATGAGGAGATAGACCGAGAAGACGGCGCCAGAGAGGCAGAGTGGGAGATAACAGTAGGTGATAATAAAAAAGGGGGGGCAGGTTAACAGACTGCAAGCACTGAAAGGCCGGCCTAGTTTCGCCTTCGAGTCTTCGTGCCGGGACAGGGGCCTTTCATAAAGAAGGCAGCGGAAGAAGGGATGTATTGGAGGACTCGAGGTCAGTCAGTGAATATTATTGAGGGAATAAGACAAGGCTAATAAAGTGGACTGACCACTCTGTACGTGGACATTGCAGGCAAACAGAACAAACAGGCAGACAAGAAACCACGGGCCGGGAGTCCGTCCCTGTGCCAAGCCCCAGTACTGCCAAAATACTGTCTTGTTGGTCCCCTAATTCCCCCAACCCTTTTATTTTATTTTATTTTATTCTTATTTTATTTTTATAGTTTTGTTGGTAACGGGTACAGGTATGGGTACGGGGCACGGGCGGTACGACGCAAGCAGATAGGCCGCAGGACTCAGGCCGCGGACCGACCGCCCCAGATCTACATAAAGTCAAGGGTCCCGAACTTCGAAGGGGCCAGGGGAGGAGGGGCGTGTTACGGGTAGCGGGTTGAGGTGGTATCCAGAGTGTACCCAGAAGTGTATCCGTAACTGCCCGTCAGCCCGTCCCCACCGGCGCAAAACAGCGCTCTCTCTACGGAGGTAAACCATGTCTGCAACTCTCCATCATACGCCGGCCACACATGCAGCGAGCATCCGGGCAGCCAGCCGGGATATAAAAAGACAATTGATTTGCGCCTGTAGGCCCGGTTCCCCGACTAAGGCACACAGGGGATCCCAGCCACTCAGCCACTCAACCACTCATTGCATCCATCTCTTCTTTCCATCTCCTCTTTCCCCATTGATGAGGGAGTCAGCCGTTGTGAACAAATTCATTTGTACATAAATAATGTACGCTAGGCAGGTAGGTGGGTTCGATTGCAGGGCTGTCATGGAGCTTCCCCGGGCCGACTCTTGCGGCCATGCCCATAAATAAGCCCATCCGATCTGCTGGGTCCCTCCACCCTCCTCCCTCTTTCCCCTCAGCCCCTCCTCCGCCACACCCTTCTAAGTTCCTTCCCCCACGCCTGTGACACGCACGCATTGTGTTTCCCACCCGTTCTACAGCAGATACCGCCTCTAAATGTTGTGTTACGGATTGTAAACTAGCCAGGTGCTTGGACTTGACAAGCATATGATCTAACAGACAGACAGACTATGTTTCAGATGCTGCCGATTGCAATCATACTATCTCTGTCTAGTTGCTGCTAAACGTCCTAGTTTTATTGTCTGCTGCGAACAGACGTTTCCCACAGCTATATACTCCGTACATACCTAGGTACCTAAGGTACTTAAGTAGTCAGATGGTGCGGGCACTGGCTTGAGCGCAAGGACATGCAAGCCCATCCTGTCACCCCCACGTCGTGCTTCCTCAAGCCATTGCAAACAAGGTGGTCAGAAGCCAAACCGCCCCCCCCCCCGCTGAATGGCTGGCACTGCGCGTGCGGCCGCGCGAGATGACACCCAAATCGCTCCAGGATCTGGAATAATAAACCTCAGGCGAGGGGGGTCATCTAGTCTAGGCTGTTAGGCTGCCTCGGATTGATTAGGATGTGTGTGTGGACAACAGCATTGTAACCACAGTAGCGCCGCATGCGCCGGCAGAACGAGGATGTTTCACTCCCGCCGAAAAGCCAAATTCTACGTAGTGGCTTGAGCTTCTTCACATGATCTTGCGACTACTGCAGGGCCAGTGCCGACTGCCCCTCATCAGCTGTCACTCGAGCAACGAGAATATCGCGCCTGGCGGACTCCTGTGTCCACTTCTGGTGCAGTCCACAGCCTTGCCGAAAAAGTATCATCATTTGGCGGGGTCGGCAAGCATTCAGCCACTATACTACTATAGCTAGGTATGCTGTTCACGGGCAGGCAATATTCACAGATGATCATCCTTCCTCAGGGCCATGGTTTTCGGGAGTGCTACGCACAACGGACCATGTGCAATGGTGCCACTAATGTTTTTTCCAGTCTGTTTGATCAGATCATGGTTGGCCATTGACCTGCCGACCGACTGACTACAACTATCTAATTCACTTCCCACTGTGCTACACAAAACCCCTCGAATGCCGAAATCTTGCTGCTTGTATCCTTGAAGAGAAACCACTTTTCAAACCCCTGCCGCATAAAGTAGAGTGAGAACCCGAACTCGAAAATCCAAACGCGGGCCAGTCAACGGAATTGAGAAAAGAGAAACATCTGAATCCAGCCAAGGTTTTTATCCATACCACCCTTCGATCAGAGAACCCGCCATAAACAGCTGCCCAGAGAACTTGGTATCTCCTCCGCCACGCCTAACGCCTCTCGGGTCATGTGATAACAAGGCCCACAGAGGCCGCGACCCGTGACCCCGGAAAACATATATTTTGTACAAAGAAGCCGCCGGGCGCCATTCTCGCCCGAGGATGCAATATCTAGGCTAGCCGTTGCAGGTGCTGGAGCCTTTCTAGGCCGAGACGGGCACAGCCGCTGAGCCGGTCTCGATTGCCGGCTGCGCCTCGTTCGGGGCTTGAGCCTCGTTCGCCTCAGCCTGCTCGTCGATCTCACCGCCGGCCTCGCGTTCTGCCCAGGCACCCCAGAGGCCTCGCTTTCCTCTCACGCGGATGGCTCCGCCAAGAGAGCCATCCGGCTGCTCGACTTTGATGGCGTCCTTGGTGGCGAGCACCAGGCACTCAAAGAACATCTTGGTCGCGTCTGCCTTGGTCGTCTTCTTCTCCGGCAGGAGCTCTTGGAAAACGACGGATGTCTTCTTTCGCTTCTCAGCGCTTGTGGCGGCCTCATCGCCAAAAAGGTCACGTAAGATGTGCACGGCGTGCTTGGTGCCAATCGAGACTGGCCCGTTGTCTGCGGGGTGCACAATAGGCGCTATTGTGTCGTCGAAGTTTGGTAGGGCGGATCCCTCGTCGTCGTAGTTCGCCAAGCCGTCGTCGCCCTCTATCTCGAGTATCGTGCCATCAGCCGCCACAGATTGGTTGCCGATGTCTGTGGCGCCGACTGCGAACGGATCATCCTGGTCAATCTCGAGCCGCGGCGACTTGGATGTGCCTTGCTCGCCGTCGACATCCATGTCTGCGATGCCGCTGTCCCGCTTCCTCTTCAGATCAGTGGGCGCACGGATCGCATCCAAGGAAAGCAGACCCTTCAGCTCCGGTGCCCAGGTCGCGCTCTGGCCGTCCATCATGACATTGGAAACGAATCCACCGTTCTTCTGCATCTCCATCAATGCCAGGAGGTAAGGGTCGCGAGGCAAGAACACCTGGGGCTTGAGGATGTTGTCATGCTTCGACTGTTGCTCCTTGATCACAGCCCCGGTGAGCATGGTTTGCTCGTCAGGTGCAATTATCTTCCTCTTCTTGGACCTCTGGGGCGCGTTTCGCACCATTGCTGACTCCTCGTCATCGTTTGGCTCATACATGTCCGTGTTGTTGGCGTGCCGACTGTACTCAATCTCGATTTCCTTGGCGAACTCCTCGTCAATGTCCGAGAGCGGTGACTCGGAGATTCGGGCTCGGGCCACCTCAGCTCCGCGGTCGTTCATGGCAGACTGGTCTCCAAGGTCCAGTCGGAAATCATCATCTCCCATCAAGATGTCTCCGTCATCGTCGTGAATGCGCACTCCGTTGTCGCCAAAGCCAAGGGCGGTGGACTGGTCGGGGTCTCTGTCCTTAGTGGGCTGGGGCAGGTCAAACTCGCTGAATATGTCCTCCTCGACACCACGAGCAGCGGGGGCCTCACGACCCATTTCCACGGTCATCCTGGTTGGAGCCTCGTCGATATCCATACCGAAATCGAGGTCCAGGTCCAGGTCGTCCACATTGGCCAAAGCCAAACCGTCATCCTTTCCCAGTCCGTCCTGCAGAAACTGGCTATTGTTGAAGTCCTCCTGCAGGTTGATGTCCCTGTTGCTAATGCGACCTTTGCGGCCCAGAGGTTGAGAGCCAACATCAAGGTCTTGAGTGCTCAGCAGCAAGTCGACATCAGGGGCTGGAAGCAGGTCGAGGTTGTCATAGGGCGTAATACGGTCAGGAAGCAAAAGGGACTCCCTATTTGGTACTTGTAGGTTGGCAGGAATGTCATTGTTTCCTGAAGAGCGGAAGGCCTGCAATGATGTCAGCTGGGCAATAAATATAAAGGCTGCCTCTTGGGGACCAATGCACCCACCATCTTGATCTTCATCAGGGCTTCATTGCAGTCGTCGAGTAGGTATCGCGCCTTTCGGCTATAAATCCTGACGACGCCGAGGAGCAGCTGGCCAGTCAACCTCAGCGCCATGGGTGCCTGACTGGGTGTGATGATCTGCTCGACGCTCTCGGTAAGGTTTGACTGCAAGATATGTTGCTTGGACAGCTTGCGCTCCAGGTTGGCAGAGAGCCAGACGCGGGCCAAGGGGCCGGTCTTCTGGAGGAGGGTCTCGGAATAGAACATGGTCGCGACGGCGTCGCAGCGACGTTGAAGGAGGTCCGACGAGGACGGAAGCGATAGCAGGTGCTAACTTGAGACAGATGATGGCAAGATAGCTGATTAATGCTTGACGCGCCGACGCGCAGGAAAGGTGGGTTCGCAGGGCAAGAAGATGTCGCGTGTAGCCGGGCAGGCGCGTGAATCCGACCACACAAACGACGGGGCTAAGCAAAACCCGCACAAGACGCGTGCGATGTGGTTGCAAGGTCGAGAAGCAGGACAGGCCGCCGCGATCAGCGATCAAGAGACGCTGGAGTGGGTTGCGACAGCTTTGGTGCGGACCGCAGGGTGCGGCGGGATGGATAGCAATGAGGATTAGATGGAGAGGGGGAAAGAGCGGGTGGCGGTGGTGTGCGTGTTGTTGGTGGACTCCAGGTTAAGACCCTGCAGTGGAAACGGCGGCTGGGCCCCTGCAAGAATTGAGTGGCTGGTCAACACCTTCATCAAAGCATGGGTTATGTGATTCTGTCAGGGTTCGGGTTTCCTGTCGCTCCCGGATGTCACACATTCTTGGCAGTATCAAATGCCTGCAAGCCAGCATTGCGAGAATCCAATACTTAATTAAGTGTACACCAGTCTATCGACCATGCACATCTAGCAGTCGCGTAGCAATTGATTCTCCCAGCAGGACGTGCAGGCGAATAATTTGCCCGTACCAGGTGATTGTGCTCTTACGACACAGGAACCCTAGGTATATGCCGAGCGTCATGTTATGCTCTGGTACCTGGCTGGACAGACCTGGAGTAAGAAGTGTCGATTGTAATCGTCCCGTTTTTTTTTGGTTTTTTTTTTGGACGGCATGGCGTGTAGAATCGTTCTTGCTACTAGCTCACATTCGGACGTGCAGTACCTGAAAAGTGTACGGAGTACTCCGTACCTATGCGCCTAGACCTGCAGGCAACCTAGACTTGCACCTGCGCCGCGGGTGCGCACTGACGTGCAAAGAAGCTTGGGTGGATTCAGCCTCGACCCGACTCGGTGCGGATCGACTGGCCAGAGTCCAGGATTCAATGACCCTCCGCGAATGCTCAACCTTACACGTCAGCGCCATCTCTTTCAACCTTCCTGTCCACAATAGCTCTGGAGCAGGACTTTTTCCCCCTACGTTTTCGCGTGTTGTTGCCTGCTGAGATTGCATTCGAGCCCTAGAAAACCCAGTCAAACAATGCCGCCCGCCCTGCGATACATACACGTCTGTTAATGCTGCTGCCACAGCTTTGCGGCATCTTGGATCCCCAGTCGTGACCTGTGCTCGTTTCGAAAGGAAATTCCCCCGAAACCTTTCGGCCCAAAACCTGGGCTTACCGGTCCTGATCTTGCGAGAACATGGAGAGATTCACTGGAGACTCCTCAAGCCTGCCAATCTTCAACGAGTCGAGCAAATCCATCGAACTATCTCCCTGGGCCGACGCCGATCGCTCACGTTCCAGATCCCCAGGATTTGCGCGCACGACGCCTGCGCAGTCTAGGGTACGTCTCCAACCAAGCAAAGTTATATGGCTCGGCTCTGGTGTAGAATTACGAGCTGACCCGTGTCTTGTCCAGGGCGTCGCCGACGAGTTCTCCTGCCTGACAGCTGCCCAAAGTGCCTCGCGCCTCAAGACATCCCTGACATATGGCCTCACCCCCGCAGAAGCCTTGTCGCGACTGAGAGACTTCGGACCTAACGAAATACCCCACGAACCTCCCGAGCCGTTGTGGCTTCGATTTTTAGGTCAATTCAAAGAGCCTTTGATTCTTCTCCTTCTTGCATCCGCAGGCGCTTCTGTTCTCGTGGGAAACGTGGACGACGCCGTCAGTATAACCGTCGCTGTGACCATCGTCGTCAGTGTAGGATTTGTGCAGGAGTACCGGTCCGAAAAGTCCATCGAGGCCCTCAACCATCTTGTCCCGAACCATGCGCATTTGATCAGGAGCGTTTCGGCCAAGACGGGTTCTGGCCCCAAGACACCGACATGGCAGCCCGCTGGCGAGGATGGGGTGGAGGAGAACGGGTCGTCAGGCGCTCCCACGCCAGCCGAGGAGGTCCTTGAAGCCACATCCTCCAAGGTCATGGCCGGGACCTTGGTACCAGGGGATCTAGTCATATTCACGACGGGCGACCGCATTCCGGCCGATCTGCGCGTGACGAAAGCCGCCGACTTGACCATCGATCTTTCTAACCTGACGGGGGAGACCGAGCCGATCAAAGTGAACGCAGAGCCACGGTCCCGCGCAGCAGTGGCGTCGGCGGCTCAAGGAACGTCGACTCTGCAGCTGCCAGCCCCAACTTTTGCCAACCCATCGGAAGGCGCGGTTGATAAGCCCAATCAAGACTCTAGTGAAGCTCAGAATATTGCATATATGGGGACCTTGGTCAAATCTGGTCACGGCCAGGGAGTGGTCTTCGCGACTGGCGGAGACACGCAGTTGGGCACCATCGCCACGAGCGTTACGGACACCGAGAGCCCGCGCTCACCTCTCCAGCTCTCCATGGATGAACTTGGCTCACAGCTGAGCAAGTTTTCGTTCGCGGTAATAGGGCTGATATCCATCGCTGGGTGGTTTCAGGGTAAAAAGCTTCTTGATATATTCACCATATCCATTTCGCTCGCCGTCGCGGCGATCCCCGAAGGACTCCCAATCATTGTAACTGTCACGCTTGCCCTTGGTGTGCATCGGATGGCCCGCCACAATGCCATCGTCCGCAAAATGCCCAAGGTCGAGACGTTAGGGTCTGTGAACGTAGTTTGCTCAGACAAGACCGGTAAATATGCCCCAGACTCACTCCATGAGAACATCTCGACTGACATGGAACTAGGTACGCTCACAATGAACCATATGACAAGCTCCAAGATGTGGTATTTTGGCGCGAGCGATGTCGTTGATGTCGACTCAGGTGATGAAGTCACAGACGCCACTCCTGACGCCGCAACACTGCGCATTCTACGCATTGGCAACATCGCCAACGACGGGCGCCTAGCCAGGCGGTACACCGAGAACGGAGCTGCAGCTAAGGCCGTGCTTTCTTCGACTCTAGGCCGGGATGAGCCTTCGACCTATACACGCTGGGTTGGCCAGCCCACCGACGTCGCTATGCTTGACTTGTTAGACAGGTTTCGTGAGCACGATGTTCGCGAATCGATCGGAACTCGAACGTCAGAGACGCCCTTTAGCTCGGAGAGGAAATGGATGGGCGTCACAATTGGGTCTGATAAAAGTGAGAAGGAGTTCGCTTATATGAAAGGGGCTCTGGAACGAGTCCTAGAAGCATGCGACAGTTACTTCACAAAAGATGGCCGAGAATTCGTTCTGGATTCATCTCGGAAACAGGAGATCCAACAGGCCGCAGACGCCATGGCTGTAAAGGGGCTCCGGATCATAGCATTTGCCAGTGGACCTGTCAGTAAGTCTAGCAGGAGCAAGTCTAACGGACCATCCTCCAGGAGTGGAACCCCCGGGAATGATGGCAGCGCCAGGCCCCGGATCCGAGAGGACGAGACTGTGTACAAAAGTCTTATATTCGCCGGTCTGGTCGGCATGAGTGATCCACCGAGACCTGGTGTTGGACGGTCCATCAGAAGACTCATGCGTGGAGGTGTCAAGGTAATCATGATCACAGGCGACGCCGAGACCACGGCGATGGCAATTGGCAAGCAACTCGGAATGGAAATTGCTACCCCTCGGGAGCATGGCCCAGGCCAGGTCTCGGTCAAACCGGTCTTGACCGGCAACGACGTGGACAACTTGTCCGAGGAAGACCTTGCGCAAGCAATGCAGCACACCACAATCTTCGCCCGTACTACTCCCGACCACAAACTCAAGATCATCAAGGCACTCCAATCGCGCGGGGATATTGTTGCAATGACCGGGGACGGTGTCAATGACGCACCGGCGCTGAAGAAGGCGGACATTGGTATTGCAATGGGCAAGAACGGGACCGACGTGGCGAAGGAGGCAGCGGACATGATACTGACCGACGATGACTTCTCCACCATCTTGAACGCCATCGAGGAGGGCAAGGGCATCTTCAACAACATCCAGAACTTCCTAACCTTCCAACTGAGCACAAGCGCAGCTGGCCTTTCCTTGGTCTTGATTTGCACAATCCTGGGATTCAAGTCCCCACTAAACGCCATGCAAATCCTCTGGATCAGTAAGTATCCTCCATGACCGACCACACAAGCGCATGTGCAAGAGAACCGCCTACTAAAAAAAAAACGAATCAGATATCATCATGGATGGCCCTCCAGCGCAATCACTGGGCGTCGAGCGGGTCGACCCCGATGTGATGAAGCGACCGCCTCGTCGGCGAGGCGCACCGGTGCTCACGCGGCCGCTGATCCAGCGGGTGGCGCAGGCGGCCTTTATCGTGATGCTGGGGACGATGCTGGTGTATACGCACGAGATGCTTGGGGACGGCGAGGTGACGCGGCGCGACACGACCATGACGTTCACATGCTTCGTGCTCTTCGACATGTTCAACGCGCTGGCGTGCCGGTCTGAATCCAAGTCTGTCCTGCGCGGTGAGGTCGGGCTCTTCTCCAACACGCTATTCAACTGGGCCGTGTCTATGAGCCTCGTGGGCCAGCTGCTCGTCATCTACTTCCCCTGGCTGCAGGAGGTGTTCCAGACCGAGGCTCTTGGCTTCTACGACCTGGTCGGCCTGTTCATCCTCTGCAGCACCGTCTTCTGGGCGGACGAGGCGAGGAAGTGGTGGAAGTACGGCAAGAAACGACTCGGGGCTGGGTACAGCCAGGCTGTGTGAGAAGGGCGCTGACTCCCTATTTATTTGTACTGTGCGTGGCGTAGCGCTTGTATGTACATTGTGTAGAAGCACCCTAATAGATCACTGTGACCATCACGTCTTGGTGCCGCTAGCAGTACTGGTTGGAAGCAGAGATGCTGGGGCAGGAACCAGGCCGGAACCAGGCATGGGCGTGGAACTCGCCCTTCAGTAAAGGTCACAGAGGTCAGGCAGGCCGCCGGGCAGCCGAAGGCTTTGTTCGTGCCGCATGATCTGTTCATGATTGCTGATGAAATCTGCCGCTGCGTTTATATCACCTGCATCGTTCCATTCCAAACACTCAATGTGGGTTGGCTTATTCTACAAGGAGACAAAGCGCAGGCACACTCGTGGTTATTCTACACAGCGGAGCAGACTATCCTAGGGTAGACCCCAGACATAGAACAGACGGAGAATTTCGAAAGGGGCAAGATATCAAGATCAGCAAACGACGAGCCTTCTGACGAAGATGAAAGTGACCAACCTCGTTGACCATGTCACATATTGCGTCAATGGTTTTCTAACACCACCTCGGCAGTCAACGGCCCATCATCCAGACATTTCAGCGTTTACGAGACTTGTTCCACAGCACTCGGGCCCGTGGGAATGGTATCGCCGAATACTTCTAAAGTTGGCCGAATCCTCCGACTGGTGAGTGAAACTTGATCCAACTACAAGCCAGTGCCGCAGCGCGTCGCTTCTCTGCAGCCTCGCCCCAGGTGTCATTGTGCCACCGTTTCAAGCTCCGCGACCAAGTGTGAGCTTGTTGTACAGGTGCTTGTACAACTTTCCCACCTCTGTGTCTGGGTTCCAAAGTCTCAGGTCCCTTGTTGATAGGAGACTCGAAGTAATCCGACGTCTTTGCCAGGAAGCCTCCAGCGAGGGTGGAGTAAGCCCAGAAGAAAATTAAAAGTTCCCTGAGGAGTGGCAGAAGCTCCTGCTCAACGTGACGGGCAACGGCACTGTACATATGCAGTTACCCGGGAAGACCAGTTGGCGATTAGCATGACGTAGGACGAACGTCTCGACACTCTCAACGTGCATCTTCTCGAGGGACTCGTGCAAGGAATCCTTGAATCTTTGCTTTGTAAGACAGCGACTTTCAAATCCAGGGGATGTACAGCTATTGGAGCATTGCAGCTCGTCTCCGGTATCGTCTACACGGCAACCAAGGAACTGAAATAGATATGAGCCGTGTCTAGATCTTTGACGTTAAAGGTCTTAACAATGCCAAAAACTCGCTTTACCTCATTAACTTTCTAACGCCGGAGGCCGGCGGAACCGTGACCGATAGCGAAGTCATCGATGAATCCGCTGTCGGCATCATTTTTTGCAAAGGGGGTAGAACACTGGAAAGAAAAGGGAGAAGATTCTTCGGTGATAGTCAAATTGGAAAATTTGCATGCTCTGACAACAAGAAAGGCGTCTGACAGACTCTGGTCGGTGTCTGAAATTTATAGATTTCTTGATCATTCGGTCATACGCTGCCGGTAGTCTTGTACTGCCTACCATGGCGCCCTAATACAGAATTTCAAAGACAGGTACTAGACAATTTCTTCCAGGGGTAAATATTATCCTCCTAATTAAAACAGGCTCGCAGCGATTATAAGTCTAATACTATATAAATTTCTTATGTTTAATTACTTTAAGAAAACAGCTCCTAAGTTCCTTAAGATACTCTATACTTTAAAAAAGTAAAACTTTAAAGCTAATATAATAGCACGACTATATAAACTATACTCAGATTATAGAAGACGTTCTATAATTCTATACCTTTTAATAAGAACATTTATTTAGCTATAGTATAGTAGTTACTCCTATAATAGCTAAGAAGAGAAAAATAACTAAGTAAAAAGCTTATAATAGCTAGTTTTTATATTAGAGTAAAAGTTTAAAGCTAATAGTTTTAAGACTAAACTTTTCTAAAACCTTATTTTAAATTAAAACTAGTAGCTTTTTAAAGATTAAAAAAGAAAAGAAAAATAAAAAGTCTTAAATATATTACTAGATATATAATAACTTAAAAAGTTTTTAAAAACTTCGAAAAGGTATTATAAGAGTAAAGTACTTTTACTATAATATATATATATATACCTCTTTAGTATAAGTAGAGTTATAAATATATAGTAAGTATATAAGTATATAAGGTATCTAGGTATATATATATATAAAGTATAGAAGTATATAAATATAAAAGACTCGTAGGTATATAAGTATATAAATATATAACAATATATAAGAATATATAATAGGTATAGAGGTATATAACTTAAAAAATAAATAATTTTTATTACATTTTTAATAATACGTATAATTTTAAACATTGTACTAATATAATTTTTATTATACTATCCATATTATTCATAGTATTACTATATAATATTTATTAA
>MAVT02000849.1:0-20357 GCA_001702395.2 Diaporthe helianthi | reverse complement strand
GAGGGGGGGAGGGGAGGAGGGGGAAAAATATAGTTGTAGCCGAAGCCTTTCTAGTTTATATAGTATTATTTCTTATATAGCTAGGGACATCTTCTAAGATACTAAATGCAATTATAAATCTTTTTAAGGGAGAATTAAAAACTATGTGTATTCTATAATCCATCAGCGCAAATTTGTTATTTGACTAGTCTTTAGTAGGTACCCTAGGGTAGCTTAGCCGTACGGGTTATAAATATTTTAGGTGTAAAACATATGAGTTTTTAGAACACATCCTTACCTCGGAATTTAAGATATCGATCCCCGATGCTTATTGACATATTAAATGCCAACTATTATGGTGATGCCTGAATATGCTTCTTCTCTGGAGGTCGTTTGAGGAGGGTTGGATGAACTCTGATCAGCTTAACTCATCGCATGATCGCGTTTGTACACTTGAGCATACAAAAGGCTACCTAGGTAATTTCGATGAGAAACTTACACCTGCCTCGTTGGAAATCCCTTCATTCCTCGGGCGTCTTAGTGAGCAGGCTCGCCTGCAAGGTACTCGGGCATGACTTTTGACATGCCAGAGACCTTGATATCCAGCAACCCGAGGTCCACTGTCCACCGAGCACGACATGTAAGGAAACGAGACAGGGCACATGAAGAAGACGAAGCCACTTTCATGAACACCTTTCCGCCAACTGGACATGTCTCGCCGTCACTTCGCCAAAATTTCCGTTGATGGAAAGGCCTTGCAAATAGCACCAAAGTGGGCCCAGCCTTCGTTGGACGACTGCCTGCCAGCCTGCCCAGCCCAGCCCAACTATCTCGATGTGCGTTTGCTTGTTGTCACAGATGCGGCAGCCAGCCGAGATCACATGGGTTGGGAAAGGAAACAAAGGCTGAAAAGCATCAGTTCCACATATATGTTTTAGGATCCCACATGCAGGCCAATAGGAGTATGTCAGTAAAGGAAATCGCATCATTCATGACTCTGTTTGCCTAGCAATAACCAACCACCAACAAGGCAACGATAGAAGCCTACATTCACCACATGCGAGGGCGGAACAAACCCCCCAATGATAACGGTATCTTCTGGCTCAGATAGATGCGGGAGGCCCATCAAGCGAAAGATCTTTGTTGACCCGCTGTTCAGTTCTTGCCATCTGATGTGCATATATTTGAAGAAACAACCTTGCCTGTAGTAGTATCTTTTTTTTTCTGGCCTCCATGCTCTGAGGTCTGGCAATTTGCACCTATTGTATCTGCCGTGGTGTGCGTAAACATTTGATTGCCTTCTGAGTTCCTCGACTTGCAACCATGGCATCCAGCAAGACAGTCAAGATCACTCGCCAGGATCTCCGAGATCTCAAAACGCCACCTGAGGCGTTCATCACGGGGATCAAGAACCTATCTTCATACAACTGGGTCGAGAGTCCTATTCCCACTATTGCGGTGCCAGGTTCCCCGGACCTCTGGTCCCCTCCCAAAGGGCCATGTGAGGTCCAAAAGGACTCTGGTCACATCTACATTGCCCAGAACGCCGCCCGCCATCCCGAAAGCCCACTTGAGCCGCTTTTTCGTGCGATTTACATCACGGATCCATCATTCGACATGCGGTCGGTGGACCTGATCACTGACCGTAATAACATTCGAAAACTCCTGTCTGTCATCAACCCCAAGTCCTCCAAAAACGGGCTCGAGAACTTCACGATCAACGTCGAAGTGGCGGGAACCACCATCATTCTTGCCCGAGATGAGACCAAAGTTGAGGAAATCATCGGGCCGAATGAGTTCAAGGGGTATGGTCACGAGTTCGAGAAGAAATACACCAAAACCCAACTCAGCGGCAGCACCGGCCATCACAGGATCATCTCGTACCGGTTCAGCAACATGCACTTCATCATCCGCCACGAGACAGACGGGTTCGTGAACACCAAATCGAAGAGCCCCCCGCCTCCAGCAGATCCTCAGGCCGAGGGCCACGAAGCACTCTTGGACGTACTATCCTCCTTGTCGCTGTCCCCAGAAGAAAACGTGAAGGTCGTCACTATGCAAGGATCAAAACTGAGAATAAGAAAACAAGGCTCCGTGGTGGCCCGCGAATCCACCCTCGAAATCAAGACCCGCGTCGCAAAAAAGCCCATCTTTTTCGACGAGATAGCCACCCAGCTCTGGTTGTCTCAGACGCCCAAGCTGGTGCGCGCCTACCACACCCGGGGCGTGTTCCAGGAGCCCGTGGTTGAGGACGCGGCTGGGGACATCAAGAAGTGGGAGCGGGTCAACCAGACGCACCTGAGGAAACTCGCCGCGCTCATCGCCGAGATATTCCGGGTTTCGCGGGAAATGGGTGGAAGGATGAGGATCGAGTATAACCAGGTTACTGACGCCTTTGTCATTCAGAAGTGCGATGGGAAGAAAATGTTGCCGGAGGACTTGTATTCGCACTGGGAGGATGCTAAGGTTGGTCTTGATGTGCAGAAGACCAAGCCTGCTACCGATCCTGCTACTGAGCCATCTGAAGAAGGCAAAGATGCAGTGAAGGACACAAAGCCGGTTCCTGTGTAGCGCAGAGTGTTGCTTCGTGGTTCTGGCTTAGAGATGAGATACCTGGGATATCTTGGGCGACATGATGTCTGCGTGTTGAGGCATACACATTTTTGGGTCATGCTATTAAATTTCTTTGGGCTCTCTGCCAACTTTCCAATTGCTGTTGGGGGATGTGCGTTCCAAGTTCTCATTTCAGGCGACTTTAGGATACGCATCAGAAAATCAGGATACAGGAATACAGGAAACTCTAGGGACTCTACTGCACCCAACTCAGGAAAGCTAAGATTTGTTTGCAATGAAATTGTCCTGATTCTTTCTTCTTGTGTTCAACTGTACATGTATGTAGGTGGCGTTGCGTGGGGATCAAACAACTCGAGTAATTTGAAGTCTTGCATCTATGCTGTAAATGAACGCATGCTAAGGAAAGTGAGTTTGTTGATGCACTCTTCTTTAGGAATTGGATTTGCTGATCAGGGTTATTGTACCGACGACCTATTAACATCACGCACTTCAAACGTTTCTTCGTGGGAAAACGTGTAAGTGCCCAGGCGTACTGTTCTATCGTGTACGGAGTACCTAGGTACCTAAGTACTTCTTCAGGAGCAAGGTCCAACCTTGCAACCCTGAACCTGCCGGCGCGTCTAAACCTCGGTCCCTCCAGCCAGTTTTTGACGACATGGAAAGACTGGTTGGTCTATTGCCATCACGGAGTACACTACATACTCACGCCGCGTCAACAGTGTTAATTCTAGCCCAGCTCATTATACATCGGCTCGTCGGGTGTGCCTCCCTCAATCTTGGTAGAAGATCGCCATTGCAGCGAGCCAACCTGCCATTTCGGGACAGCCGGCGCCTGAGGCGTTGGGACTGTCTGTCATGCAGGTCCTTCGTCGACGCTAATGCACCACCAGTACGGCGAAGGCTGAGTCCTTTCCCAAGCCACACCTCACCCACCTGGGCCCAACGGGCTGTGGAACTCAGGTTTTGGTCTGTCCCGTTGTGATCTGTCTAACTTGTGTGTGTGGTGGTCATCTTTACAACCCCACAGCCCTATCCGGCAAGGTACCGCTGCGGTGGGACAGGGGAGGGAACATCTGGATGGGATGGGATGGCATGGGATGGGATTTTGTACGAGCGAAGGAATATCGCGTCACACATACATCTCGCTGCTTACCTGTCAACCTACTCTCTTTCTCAGCTCAGTCAACCGGTGTCTACCACCCCCGCCCCCCGCCTTATTTGCCTCCCGTCTGCAACTCAATTGAGTCCAGACCAATCCGGTGGCCTCCCGAACCTCACACAGCAGCAGTTGGCGAGAATGGCTAGTGCCTCGCGCCGACCGACCGGTCGCATCCCGTGGCACCTGTCTAAAGTATTCCTTCCGGAGTGGGTCGCTCCATCTTTTTGTGTGACCTCTTCTCACGTCTTTTTATCTTTTCTTTTCTTATCCATCTCTTAGCTTTTTTCCTCGTCTCCCTCGTATTTTTTCCCTCCCAGAAGGCCCCACCACACATGACGATGCTATCTCCTCTCAACGACGGACATGTTGTGAGCTGCCATCAGAGTCAACCACCTATGTCCTGAGAAGGGACTAATTCAGCCCTGATGGTCAACCTCGACGGGGAGTAAACCATACACACAATACACACATCTCCTATGATGAGACTCACACTCGCTCTCACGGCCCTCGGCCTGACCATCACCCATGTCACCGGCCAGCAGCATGAGCGGCAGCAGCAATGGCAAGACTTCGGAGCGATGCCAGATCAGATGAAGCAGTCCTTCTACGACGCCATGGCCCGCCCGGCGTCCCTGGCCAAGAGGGACGGCAGCTGTCCCGAAGGCCGGCATCCATGTGAGTAAAACAGCAAAGGTTCTTGTCTTGAGAACCAGTGGACCCCAAGAAGAACATTGTATGAGCAAAAAAAAAAAAAAAAAAAAAAAAAAAAAAAGAGGAATTAACCAGACAACCCCGAAATTCCAGGCTCCGACCTCAACTCGACCCTCTGCTGCAGCAACACCGACTACTGCGTCATAAACGACACCGACACCTCCCTGCGCGTGCAGTGCTGCGAGCTCGGGTCCACCTGCGGCTTCGTCTGCGGCACCGAGTCGTACTACACCCTGGTGACCATCACGTCGACAACCACGTCCGCCCGGGGGGCCACCACAATAACAAGCACAGAAACGGCGGGCGCGTGCGTCGGCCGCCGCTGCTCCGGCAACAAGTACCGCTGCCCCGAGTCGATGGGCGGCGAGTGCTGCGCCTACGGGCAAGACTGCGCCAGCAGCGGGCTGTGTCTTGATTTCGGCGGCGCCACCACCACCAGCGGCGGCGGCACGGCGCTCGGCCCCACCGTGGCGACCATGATCCCCTCGGGCTGTTCGCAGCAGGGCGACTCGACGTGTTCTGTCGGCGGCGCCGGGGCGGTTGCCACGACCACGGGCTGCTGTGGCGCCGGCTACACGTGCGCCGTGGACTCGGACTCGCGGGCCGTCTGTTCGCCCGCCTCGTCGTCAACCACGACCGGTCTCGCCCCCACGGGGTCGGGTATATCGGTCGTCCGCCAGGGCCAGGGTCTCTCCACGGGCGCCAAGGCGGGCATTGCAGTGGGGGTGGTCGTAGTCTCGGCGGTGATCATCGGCGCAGCGACGTGGTTCTGTCTCCGGCGGCGGCGGCGGAGTCCAGCAGCACGGAGCACGACGACAGGAAATGAGATGGGCAGCGGTATAGGCGGTGCTGGCGGTGGTGGACCACTCCCCGGGCTGGGGCGGGACTACTTTGGCCCCGTCACAGCGAGCGGGCCGTATACCACGCCGCCCGAGTACCCCAACCGTCAGTATTACGGCGGTGGTGGCGCGGATGATCCTGCGAGGCCCGTGCGGGGCGACGGCGCCACGCCCCATGGCCCGGATGATATTGCTTCGGCTGTGGAGATTGGTGGGGGCAGGAGCGAGGATAGCCTTGTAGCGCGGCAGAAGAGCGGGACGAAAGGGGGCGGTGAGGACGGGGATGGGGAAGGGGGAAGTGAGCTAGACGGGGGGTCGGATACGATGCTTGCGGCGCGGAGGCAGGATATGCGGCAGGGGGCTGGGTCGCCTACGGTTAGGGACAGTATCGCGGGGAGGTTTGAGCTGTATGGCACTGATGTGCCTGTCAGGACCGTGGATAATCGTGCGCCACGGCCGCTGGGGACGCCGGGGAGCGAGTTGAGTGTGAGTGAGCTGGGCACGCCGAGCCCAATGAGCCATGAGGAGCAGCAGCAGCAGCAGCAGGCGCAGAAGGACCGTAATCAGACGGGGCCGGCTGGATGATAATGATGATGATGATGACGATGACGATGATATAAGACACAGGATATAATGCAACATAGGGGAATCTATTGTAATGTCTTATTCCGGTGTATATTAAAAACTCCGTTGCCGTGGTATCAACCATGTCCCTGCTGGAATAAACAATGCCCATCTCATCCCGCTCACCATTCCCGTCCGATAGAAAGAACCCTATGCTGTACAGATAATGTTACAGTGGGAAAGAAGAGAAAGAAAAAAAAAACATAACCACATTCCTCCTTTCCAGGTATCTCGTGTATTTCCCAACGCCGCCCGCTGAATGACGATCCGAGACCAAAGGAAAATGAAATCACCATGACAGAAAGAAAATAAGCCCCACACCACTCAAGCTGCAGTGCAGGCTCAGGCAACAGCCCCACCAAAAGGCGCATACTGCTGCAGATCCTTGACCAGCTCATCAACATTAGGCAGGTGCCGGCGCAGCATCTCCTGCTTGACAAGCTGGTTGAGCGTGAAGTCATCGGCCGAGACCACGGACCTGTCATCATCATCAGAACCCCTCCTCTTCCTGTTGTTGTTGTCAAACGCCCTGCCAAGCTTGCTAGGGCTGCGCTGCAGCAAGGCTGCGGCGCCGGAGCCGTCGGAGCCGGCGCGGGGGATGGAGGGTGTCTCGGGCATGAGGTAAAAGTAGAGGAACTCCATGGTCTTGAACTTGACGTCGCGCGCCGTGGACCGCGACTTGAAGATGGACGAGACGGTCAGCAGGCCGTCGAGGTTCTCAAAGGCGCGCGTGTTGCGCGGCGTCTCGAGGAGGGCCACGACGAGGACCAGGAGGGTGGCGGCCTGGATGGCTGGGCAGTTGACGGGCTCGAGGAGGTCGAGGAGGAGCTGTTGTGGGGGAATCGTCAGCATGATGTTTTGGAGAGGAGTGGGAATAAAATGACTACACATACATTCATGCTCTGCTCGCGGGAGAAGAGAAGCCTGCTGGGCGGGTGCAGCAGCAGCACGCCCTGCAGCGAGTCGAGGGCGCTTAGCATCAGCAGGTCCATGCTGCCGTCGTCGCTCTTGGCCAGCAGCCGGTCGAGCGTCTGGATCAGCCGCATGGCGATGTTCCACTGGAACCCGTCCTGCAGCTTGAAGAACTCGCGGAAGGCCGCATCGCCACTAAGGTCCGACAGCGGGAAGCTGGGCTTTTGTTTTGTTTTTGCTGCCCCTGCTGGTGTTGATGGTGGTGTTTGTTGTTTTTGTTGGTTTGGGCTGGTGGGCGACGCTGACCGGGATCGTCTGCCGTTGGCCTTGTTCCTGTTGGCTGCGTGCGCTGACAGGCAGATCTGGGCTAGCAGTCCCTCGACCTGGCGCAGGCCCTTCTTGACCTTGGGCCCGTCATAGGAAGATAGGTTGTCGAATGCGACAGAGAGGAGGGTCTCCATCGTTGGTTTGGGGGGGGGGGGTTGATTTTGGTAAGTCCCGTTCGCTTGGGTTTCGGGTTGTGGGTATGGATTAAGCTGGGGTATGAGAAAAGTACCGAGGCGGAGGGTTCCAGAAGCCGCTGATGGTCTGCGATGTATTTGCGACCGAGGGGAGGATTGCTGTCGCAAACGATAGCAACAAGGCACTGGGTAGAATTATGATGTAAATTAATAGTGTGTAGTTGAACAAGTCAAGAATCATGAGACAAGCCCAGACAGCAAGCAGCAGGCGATGGCTCAAATATGAATGAGCGGGTGTCAGAGCTGAAGAGTTGGGCTCTAGTATTCAGCCGTGCTGCGCCGGGTCAGGGCTGGCTGAGTGAGTGATCGGTCTTGGGCTGGATCGGGTTCGATACGTCAATGGTGGAGGGATGAGGATGAGGATGATGATGGGGACCCGCTGCAGAGTGGATACCAAGAGTGTTTTGGGCTGCAAATAAACAACACACTACAGGCTAGCGAAGCGCATGACTGCATCACTGTGGATTCGCATTCCCAAGACCCTGAAAAAGAGAAGAGAGGATGACCATTTTTGGACGCAGCTGATGATCCTGTTTTTGTCTACTATCTATAGCAACGGCGTCAACTAATTATTGACGTTTCTCGCCCATCTGAAGATCGTCGGCTATCGATAGGTGGCTGGGCAACCAACCAAACCAACCACCGCAGACGGCGGCAACCAACAGCACAACAAACACAACAGCCGCGCGGTTTTCTGATCACGCTACAGGCATGCACCCTCCACTTTACAGCCGCGTGCACCAGTTGACCCTGCATACTGCCTTAGTATTTTAGGTGGGCTTTTTGGGGATCCTCCTGGCAGCCCTGGCTGCTGCTGTGCCTTTTCAACTTTCTGCCGTGCAGGCTGTTTTATGTGGGCTGTGTAGATCAATCAAATCCCCACAACCACAAAACTGCCCGACGACTCAAGTCACAAGCCATCCCTGCTACATTTCAAACAATATCAACCCAAACATATCGTGTATGCACGGACGGGGGCCGTCTTGGCTGTGTGTTTCTTCTCTTGGTAGGAGACCTCAGTGCTTCAGATTAGCTTCCAATAGCTAGCTATAGCTGCGCGTGCTGGCCATTTTTACCCCTTCAATCAACTCCCCCAAAAGTGGTTCCGAGCTTGACTAAAAAATCGACGGCTGAGACCCACGAGCCTGTCTTCGCGAGGCTGCACCCTGCCAGGGGTACATATGCACGCGCTTAGGAGGTGCTCGTCACCATCTGGATACTGTTAGCTTCTGCCCCATAGAGACCAAAGCGCCAGAGCGCCAGGGCGCCAGAGCCAAATGGTAGCTCTATGCGGTAAAGGATGAGTTCAGATCCGTACCAATTGACCTGACCTGCTGCTACTGAGTACCGGCCTCATGGGCTCGATGTTTCATCTTCTGATCACATCTCCAAAACAGAAATGATTTGACAAAGAATTACATATAAATATATATATATATATATATATAATACAAAGAATGAATTCTCGTCCAAGTCATTAATGCCATCATAATAACAGACCACAGACAGAACTGGAGTCATGACATGAGCTAAGCAGGTACGTCGGGCGAGCTCCTTTCCCCACTCCAGCTCGTTCATCAATGTTCTGGCCCTTCTGGGCAACTGCTCCCCCAACCTGTAATGGGCCCACCGTCGTCATCAGGGCAGCAGAGTTCCAAAGAAAAAAAAGCATGTGAGCTTGCTCAGCCAGCCGCCAGGTCTCACTCAGGCTTTGATGCAGGCTTTGATGCAGGCTCCAGCTCCAGCTCCAGCTCAACCTCCAAGCTCAGCCATTGCATATTGCGTCGGCTCTGCAGGTGCCTCGTGAGGAGGCCGTCCCGGCATAGCCGAGCTTTGCCAGGGCCACGATGCATGAGCTCGACCTCATTCTCCCCAGAAATCCCATGATATTGGCCAGATCCTCATGCTGACTGCAGCAAACACCAGCAGTTCTCAACTCAACATCGAACCAGTAATTTCGGCCGGCCCAGCTTTTCTTCCCCAGCGTACACGTAGCATCGCCCCAACTATTGCTAACTTTTTCCTCTTTCTCTTTTACACTGCCTACTCTTTTCCGCCTGGCTTTGCTCCCAACATTTCGAGGCAGTACCACCAAGCCAGGACCAACACAATAAAGTGGCCCCCACCCCTTTCTCTGCCTACCTAGGTACCGACTAGGGACGCTCTCCCCGAACACGACATCCAAGCCACCCCTACCCTCCCGCCCAAGGCGCCAGCCAACGCCTGTCTACAAGACGGCAAGCATGTCGACCCCGTCCTCCCCGAGCTCAAGCAGCGTCTTCCTCCAGTCGCCGAATCCCATCCCGCCCCGAACTTCCTCCACAGGCCAACACACCACCAGCCCCTCCCTCCTAGCAGCCGCGGCGGCAACAACATCCTCGCCCTCGTCAAGAGCCTCCATCCTCCGGCCCGTCCCCGAGGGCGACTGGATCGGCTCCGGCACGCCACCCCACCACCATCACCACCACCGCTCCCCACCGACGGCCGGGTCCTCGTCGTCGTCCTCGTCCAAACGCCCCCGCTACTCCTCGCTCCCCTCGACCTCCATCCTCGCCGCCATGTCGCAGAGACCACCGCCCCCGCCCGACCCCTCGCGTTACGCCCACGACGACTTCAACTTCATCGGCGGGCGCAAGTCGTGGGCCGCCGACAAGGACCGCGTCATCATGGGGCCCTTTGAGTACCTCAACGAGCAGCGGGGCAAGGACTTCCGGTCGCAGCTCATCGCCGCCTTCAACGTCTGGCTCGACGTGCCCCCCGCCAGCATCGAGGTCATCACCAAGGTCGTGGGGATGCTGCACACGGCCTCGCTGCTCATCGACGACGTCGAGGACAACAGCCTGCTGCGGAGGGGCTTACCCGTCGCCCACGCCCTCTACGGCGTCCCGCAGACCATCAACTCGGCCAACTACGTCTACTTTTGCGCGCTGGAGGAGCTCCAAAAACTACAGAACCCCACCTGCGTCACCGTCTTTGCCGACGAGCTGCTCAACCTCCACCGCGGCCAGGGCATGGACCTCTTCTGGCGCGACACCCTGACCTGCCCCACCGAGGACGAGTACCTCGAGATGGTAGGCAACAAGACAGGCGGGCTCTTCAGGCTGGGGATAAAACTGATGCAGGCCGAGAGCCCACGAGCATCACAATCACAATCATCATCATCAGGCCCCGAAGCAGCAGCAGGGGCCCGCCGCACACCCATCGACTGCGTCCCACTAATCAACCTAATCGGCCTAATCTTCCAGATCCGCGACGACTACCAAAACCTACGGTCGCCCGAGTACAGCGACAACAAAGGGTTAGCAGAGGACCTGACCGAGGGCAAGTTCAGCTTCCCCGTCATCCACGCCGTCCGCGCCGACCCGGCCGACCTGCGCCTGCTCAACATCCTGCGCCAGCGCACCGCCGACGACGAGGTGAAGCGCTACGCCGTCGCCTACATGGAGGCCGCGGGGTCCTTCGAGTACACCCGCTCCGTGCTCGAGGTGCTCATCGCGCGCGCGCGCCGCGTCGCGGACGAGATTGAGCGCGTTGTTGCCGAGGGGGCGGATCCCGCCGGCGCCGGCGGCGACGGGGGTGGGGCAGCGGCGAGGCCGCGGAATAAGGGGATTGGGGCTATTCTTGATAAGATGGTTATTGGGGGCCCTGGGGAGATGCATTTCCCTGCCAAGAAGAACTGATCTGTGGTGTTGTGAAAGGTATTAATGTGTTAATCTGTTTGGGTGTGTGTGAAAATGGAAAAGCTTGAGGCCCGACGGCGTCGGCGTGGATGAGCATATGTCGCTACGAGCAGCATACAGATTGCTACATATCTCTGTTGCTTCTTGGTACTTAATTTTGAATCTTATAATGATATCCCCCTGTATTCTCAAGTCCATCTTATTCTCGTCAGCATGCGGTCTCGGTTGGGTCAGTGGGTGAAAGAGAGAAAAAATAGGGATTTGAATACCAACCAGGCTGTAAGAGGTGAATGAATGGTGAGGCTGGATGATATGTACTCTCATCACTTCAGTCTCTTCATGTATGTAGTCACCATCACCTTATTACGCCCCCAGACAGGCCGGCATATGGCCTAGGGCATGCTGATGCGGTACAAGCAGTCGCACCGCACCGCGCGTCAAGGCCCAAATCCTACACGTCCGCAACACATCTCGCCCGGAAGGACAGCATGTCAGTATTTTGGCAGAACATCCCAACGCCGAAGAATCAATCATACAGCAGCCAAGCAAACAGGTAAAGAATGTGCTGTACGTAGTTAGTATCATGAACAACAGGGGATATGACATCGCAAGGACGACTGACAGCTGCCGTCCTTCCTCCCCCGTCGTCAAGAAAAAGCAGAACCGTTACCTAGGTATCCAAGTTCAGCGCTTCGCAAGAAAAGTACTATGTATGCGCTTTCAATTCACACATGCAACCCCTAAGTACCTATTCTGTTCAGCACGAGGGCACACCCCGAGGTCGAGATCCAGATATCATTGATGTCTCACCCCTCCTGGTCTTACCACTCGTTCGTTCGTTCGTTCGTTCGTTCGTCCGCGATGCGGTTCATTTCAAGTACTTAGAGGATAGAGCTTAATAGAATCACAAATCATCTCCTCTCGTCTCTCTTAGAAGCGGATGGAAGATGCATATGATGAAAACACATCAAGCAGGATTAATAGGACATCCCATCATAGACAGGGTGCTCGACAGCGATGGAGAATAAGAGCAGGAGCGATTCCCCGGGCCCGGGATAGTCAGTCAGCACCGTTTCAATCCCAAAACATATCAATGACAGTCCAAAGAATTTTGTCAAGTTGGGACAAGGCACTTGATGAAGACAGCGTCATGTTATATCATATAAAATTGTAGGTAGGGAGGACTCTGCGCCATCCAGTCAGACGGACCGCTATTTCTATCAAGACCGTCAACTGCTGCCTCTCTCTGCCTCTGACCCAGACGCACTGGAGGCACGCGCAGCAAAGCAGTATGAAGAGAAGAAGGGGGACGGCCGTTTCCGTCCAGGTTCAAGATATACCAGAAGAACGATAGTTCAAGAAGACCAAGGGACTAATGGGGGCTTGAAGAGAGGGAATGGAAAGAGAAGAGGTCCACGAATGTCATGGATCCTGGTCAGTAACCCACCCCCCCAATCTTCCCATTATGCCTAATTCCCGATCGACCACATTCCGCTCAGCACGCATACAAACAAAGAGGGACGTATGCTCATCCTCCCTCGCTCTTCCTCAGCGTGCCTCCCTCGACATTTCTTTGGAGTAGCACTCCCTGCAGGCAGTCGAAAGGCGTTCATGCCCGTCCACATATATTCGTGCTGAAAGCGAAAGCCTCATGCCCAAGAAGATGACTGGGAAAACCCCGGTCGACTAAGATTTGACCTCCCTATTCACGATGAAACATAGTCGATTTAAGGGTGGGAGGACTCGTGAGTTCCTCCCCAGGTATATATCAAGACAACAGATAACGCCGTGTTCAAAGGAGCCATTCTCCCATGTAGAAGGCATAACATAGTAGCCGCCGCCATTCCCGTTGGACCAGTGAGTCTTGTCAAAGTCGTGCGTATCCCTGCTCCAAATTTACCAGAATAAAACACAATAAAAAGTAATAGGTGGATAGATGGAATGAGCATGAGATCCTCCCTCCGAGGATGTAGGTGATGAGCAGATGGAAAGATAGATTGCTCGATACATAGATGGTGAGCTGGAGAATATATGAAAAAGTGTATCGGGGCCTCAGCTTAGATTCTGTGGATCTGACCCAAAGGCTTCTGTACCATAGCCCAGAGCATCATCCGCTCTATTGCGTCGCGTGGTGGTCACTGAAAGGACTCAACCCCCTAGGAGGCCCCTGTGATTGCCTCCTCGCCGACTCGGCAACAGTGCTCAGACCTGAGCCACGTGCCGCTGGTGGTGGTGAAGGGCTTGGGTCACGGAACGGGCTATGTTGCTCGTCCCTTGGCGGTGGTAGTGTGCTGGGTGTCGACCTGCCCGAGCGGGCGGTATAGGCGTCTTCTCGCTCGTCGTCAGAACTGTCTGCTGCATATGCCGGTGTCGAATTGGCGCTCGGAAGTGTGGAAGACTGCTTGAGGTTGCTGCCCACACGGACGACCTGGGCACGGACAGCGGTTGCGCTCTTGGCGTTATTCATGAAAGTCGAGCCGATGCTGAATGTGCTGCCAGACGGGCTGACGGGCTCGGGGCCATTGAACCTGCTCTTGTCCACGGCGGGCACAGGTGGTACTGATCCATCGGACGACCCGCTACCGGTCGACTTGACGCTCACCATTGCAGCCTTTGCACGCATACCAGTCTGTGCCGGGGTGACGACCACGCCAGCCTTTCCGTAGATGGTAGAGGCGACACTCGAGCGGGGTGCGTAGGATGTGCGGGCGAAAGAGGTGCGGTCGGTGTAGCCAGTCATGCCAGAGGCCATGGAGTCTCGGAGGTCACCGGGAACGAAGAAGTGCTGGTCCTCTGTGGAGTTGGGTGTGCCGGCCTTGGAGGAGACGGCGATGGGAATCGGGGGTACTGGTGGTACCAGCAATGTCGGTGACGTTGGTGTTGCCCGGTTCGTGACGCCGGGGATGTAAGCGATCTGGATGATGTTGGATGCGCGTGTCAGGACGGTCGAAGCGATCGAATTGCGGGCTTGCGTAGATGCCCTTCCGTCCCGCATGGCGTTAAAGTCCTTCTCACGCTGCCCAGCGTACTCCCCATCGTCCTCCCACTGCTCTTGCTCGAATGACGCCCTCTTGTTCTTGACGAAGTGCTTCCACGCAAGGTACGTGCCAACTCCGACGAGGACAACCAAGGCAACACCTCCTATCACGGCACCGGCGATGGCTCCACCGCTGGTTCTTGAACTGGAACTCGACGAGCCTGATGATGATGAAGGGGTGGAGGAGACGGCGCAGTAGGCTTGTGGACATTGGGTGCAATCGAGAGGGACTGAGATCTGGCACTCTTTTCCGTCGTCACAGGTCGGACATGTCGGTGTGCCCTCCTGACATTGTACGCAACCGCTTTGCCTAGCAAAGAGGCTGCGGTACGAGCCTGCGAGCAAGCGAGGTTAGCAATAGGTCGTCGGTTGATGAAGCCGGGCTTCTACTGCTACGGAGTGAGGGAGGCAAGGATGAGGTGCAACAGCAGCACCCAGCGACCAAGTCACGGATGATGGGTTGGGTCTCGACTATACCTTCTTCTATGATCGGCATTGTCACGTACGACAGGGGTCTGTAGGACGGGTTCGACGAGTAGGTATCGAGTCAACGTTATTTGTCGTCGATTCAATCAGACTTGTCTGTGAGAAGATCGACAAACTGGTGAGCAAGGTAACCGCAGATCCGGGTCGAGGGTCAGACAGGTTCGACCACAAGGGCCAGACAGACGGTGCCCTTTCAGCTGGGCCTTGGCGAGGCTGCTTATTCTTTAAATAGGATCCACGCACACCTCCTGCACGGTGCGGTACTCTATACGTCGTAGCGTCGGGGGCGGCGTCGGCAAGATGTTTGTTTCTCGAGGAAACAGTGAGACGGGCGTCAAAAAAGGTAACGAGTGTCTGTTGCTCGAGCGAGTGCAAGCAAGTGTTGATTTTCGTGGTCGGAATCGTCGTGAAAGGGGTCGTCGGGTAAAAGGGGAATGTGTTTCAAGGGCGGAGAAGCCAACGGCGAGCGGGCTGAAAATGCGAGGTGGAAAAGCGAGCGACTGGGAGAACTAGCTCCTCGGAAGATGAAGTGAATGTAAAGTAGAGAGGGCGATGCGATGGTCGGAAGGAATCAAGGCGTCGTCAGTCTATGCTAAGTGGAAACCCCATCGGCAGCTGGCCTGGCAGTCCTGTGCTGTTTAGGTCGGTCCGTTGTGTTGGCTGCGATGCGGTGCGTTGCAATGCTTTGACAATCGGCCACAATCGTAGAGGGACGGAGCGGCACGGCAGGGTGGCAGGTCAACGAGAATTGAGGTTTGAGCACGGCAGAAGTCAGACAAAAGTCCGTCTCCAGGTTGGGAGATGTCAAGGTTAGGTCAAGTCATGTGTAGGTACGGGCGCGAGATTGTGATGAGATGGGCAAGAAAATCGATCGCAGGTGGATGAAGTGAGCGGAATTGAAGGGTGGAATGGGCTGGCTCTGGCTGAATATGGCTGGGCTCTGGCTTGGGTTGGCAAGTAAGAGGACGAATGAGTGGATTGGCCCGGATCATCAGGGCAGGTGGGGATTTTTGGATGGGATGGGGATGCATGCATGGCATGGCATGGGAGGGCACGGGCAAGGGAAGCGAGTATCGACAGCCAGCGTGACATCCGATGTAGATTGGGTCGGTAGGCGACAAGACCAATAGATCAACCGGGCCATGTACCACTGCTGCAGAGAGACAATCGACAAGCCTGCAAGCCAAGGAGGCACGTATGAAAGAGAATGCTCGAGTCTAGACCCTGGCCCCTGCTCCTGCCCGCCTCACCCGCGCAATGCCTCGCTACTTCTTAAGTCTCGAACAACCGTTGCTAACAAGATGGTGCTACAGCTGCATACCAATCTGATAGTCATCTCGGTAAGCGGGTAACAACAGGATACGTACCGCCACGTCAATAGCGCGTCTATTATGCACCCCAATCTATTTAGCTTCAAGCCAGCTCGCAGACCTTGAAAGTCTGCTTCAGGCACGACTCCTTGGCCCCAGCCGAGCGGGTCAATGAGACCGACCATACACCACTCAGTACTCCGTACAACACTGAACCACGACTGCTCCCCTCCCGTCCGTGAGCCCTTCACTCTCACGCTTTAGGAACTCTACTCCGCACCAGGAGTGGAGAAGATCAAGCGAACGCCTTGGCCTCCTCGCCTGTGCTCAAAATTTCAAATCATCGACTCGTCGGTGAGGTGTTGATCAACTTGAGAAAAAATGGCTGGAGTGCTTGTTCTCGACTCCATGGCAGCGGCACAGCGGCAGAGCGGCACGGCGGCACACAACCGTCAACTACCGAGCCATTTTTTCAATCTATTTACTTTCTTTCCCGCCTGGCACAGCCGGGCTACCAAGTCGGACCTTGCTCGCATCGGGTTAGCCATCGTCTCGCGCTCTCTTGGATGCTGGGATCTTGCCGACCCCTGCAATTTCAATTTCTTTCGTCCTACCAACCAAACCAAACTCCAACCCTCGCCAGTGTGGGAGGGTCGACAACCCTTTTTGCCTTTGGTAATCAAAGTAAAGCTTGGGGCCTCTGCCCGCTGTCTTCAGCCTGCTTCTGACTGCAGTGCACGAAGCATCGAGCGAATTTGCAAGCGGCCCGGGAATTAATCCGTGTGTTCTGTTAAGTCTGGAGTGCGTATATACGCATCGTGATCTTCGTCATCACTACCCTCGCTGGCATCAATAAGGAAACCCGCCCGCGTCCGCCCGTGGCGTGAACCAGACTAACTTTGCGCACTGTCCAGCCTTCATGCAAAAAGCCGAATGCGTGTCCCAGTTACCAGGCTACCAGCAACCTTAAAGCCGCACAGCAAAGAAATCACGGCCGGGCCTTGGCTGCCTTGCAACCTTGAATGACGAGTCAACCTCCCACAACATGGCAACCCCATCGCTGACGGCCGATAGATTGAGGAGGGGCCATCCGATCAGCCGTCTTCCTGGTTGGACAGAGCAGCCGGCCCTGCGTGCTCCGAAAGGTGTTCACAAGGTCGTCTGCAGTCGTCGCGTGCTGTGTTGCCCTGCAGTGACGATCACCCAACCTACCTCCCTTCGCTGGCGGTCAGTCAGTCAGAGTCAGTCCTCATGCCATGCGGGCCCGGGGGAAGTCGCGGGTTGGGGGGCACAGGGCTGCGGTCCTAGGCGAGAGCGTTTCCTCCTGTGCTACCCACGCGAGAAGGCTATCACTTGGCAAGTTGGCTCCCGCGGTGTGGCGTATGGGGGACAAAGGTGAGATGAGGGGAAACGGGTCTTGTCCACTACGATGCCCGGGATCCCCATCCGCAGCCTTAGAGTGTGTTGTCAACCGCGGGGCAACTCATGACTTCTCAGGTCTTCCAACACCAAACGCGCCATATGGTTGAATCACTCACTCGGTGTTTTTTGATTGAAGTTGGCATCAGGCTGATACGGCGCGATGCACACCCTCCGACATCGTACGGTTGGCTCATGCGAAGGACCAATGGACACTTTGGACATCAAAAGCAACGCCGTCCTCTCGTTCTTGCGACGCGCGGCGCATTTTGAACACCTCACGCGGTGGTCTACTGTACTCGCAGCACGTGGGACCGGTTGCTAGCCCACCATTTAAACAACTAGCACAAGGCCCGAAAGGTCACAACAGAGCCGGTTGTAGCCCCTAGCCTCTAGGTTTCTCGTTGGATCCCGTAACGTCGGGTGGCCGTCGAATTAGATCTCTGCGGCGAACCCTTCCCGCCCAGA
Source organism: Diaporthe helianthi (assembly GCA_001702395.2). Classification (NCBI taxonomy): domain Eukaryota; kingdom Fungi; phylum Ascomycota; class Sordariomycetes; order Diaporthales; family Diaporthaceae; genus Diaporthe; species Diaporthe helianthi. The sequence continues at coordinate 2,638 of MAVT02000849.1, read as the reverse complement.
TCTCACGAGGTCCATTCCGGTTCTCTCCCCATTTGTGTAGCGAAGACGGGAATGCAAGAAAACAGCATGGGGTCGGGGGAGGCGAGACACTGACACGAGCAGTTCTTCGTAACTACGGACCGTGGTAACCAACCAGCCAGCCAGCGAGGTGAACCACCGCGTGAGACCGGCTGCGAAACACAAACGTCTCGGGATGGAGGGCCGGCCGGCGGTCTGCCCGGGTTCGGGATTTGCCCCTGCCCCCCCCCCCCAAATTCCAAGGCCGCGAAGATCGGGGCCGGGTCTCCCCAACGCAGGGTGTTTTCAGCAGTTACTTACTTCCTGTTACTTGTCCACTTCGTCCTGCTTGTTGTGGTTTGCCTGCTGGCCATCCTCCTACTCTGACCGGCCCGCAAAATCGGGTGCACCGACTCTGGCAAGAAGGATTTGAGTTTCCAGGCTGGACCACGGAGCAGAGACGTATCCAGGTCCGTTCCCGCAGCCCCAGTGGCTGAAGCAGGCAGGAATCGCACGCTGGATCCCGAGGTGCTTTAAAAGAGATCCATCGCGCTGCATGTGCTGAGGTGAGCCCTTTCTAGTTGGTTGTGTGCACGAGTCGTTCGATCGACAGATGTTTCTGTAACAAAAAGACGCGACCGACGCTCACTCTCTCACGCTTTCGTGTGTTTGCCTGGCTTCTGTAAGTTTTGTCGACGGAGAATCGGCAAGTGGATTGGATATCGAACCGCATAATATTCAACCTTGAGACGCGGCGGGAAATACTAGGGAGCAGGCAAGCCCAGAAAAGAAAAACAGGACACCACGTCCAAGCCCCCTGGCTGAGCAATTGTCATTGCCGGATGGGGGATGGGGCGGAAGCTGGCGGTAGTTGCGTGCAGGCGGTCGTGTCGACACGAGCCAACCCTCCACCAACAAGGCGTGCTTTCCGTTTCTATTTTTGGAGGCCCAAAATATCGCCTCTTTCCAATACTGCATTTCAGCGGCTAATAGTACTGGAGTGCAACAATTCCAGCAAGATTGACAATGGGAGGGATGGGGATGGGGATTTCTTGGGCGGGCCTGCAGCGAGCCGCTGAGGTGGGTCGGCTTCTCAGGCCTATGCCTCAGCACGAGGGCGGCAAAGGCGTTGGTCGTGCTCTCAACGGTGGCCACGAGGTGTCTAACCTGTCCTCTTTATTATGGTATTGTTTGCCCGTTGGCAGCCGTGAGCTGGCTGGCTGGCTGGCTGGTTGCGTGCCAGTCAGTCATCAGTGGTGGAGCACCGAAGGAAGGGGGAAAGGAGGAGGGGGTCTGCAACCATCCATCCATCCATCCGCAGCCACCTGGCCCAGCAGAGCGGTGAGGATGACTCTTTATTATTTTATTACCGGTGGGCAAGGAAAATACGAGCCGAGCAACGCTTGGCGGATAGGTGGGTGGCTGTTTCAGAAGAGGGGGGTTGCCTCCCAGCCCTGACGGACCCCCCTGCGCACCCTACTGGCTGGCTGGCCAAGCTCGCGCAGGAAAACTGGGCGCGGACTGACATCTGATCCCTGGGGTCACCGCGTGCTCCTAGGAATGAGATTGGCAGAGGGCGGGCGGGTTCCATCCCCCAGATCTCAAGTTGCGATCAACACGGAATAGGGGGCCCATAGGGGTTGGAGGGGCCTGAGGGGCCTGAGGGATAATAAACTCTTGCATACGTGCTACTGCATAGATAAGTGGTAGCATATGGACACCATGGACTATCTAGCTTGACTGGTCGATGTGACCTTGAACCGATGGCGCGAGCGACGGCGAGGTGACAGGCGAGATAGATATTCTGAGGGTCCTCCTTCGCGAGTGAAGATCTTGGAAGCTGTGGGGCCGTTCTAGAAATGGGAGATGGGTGGGCAGGATATGTAGAATCTGAGTGAGGCTAGCGAGTTGTTTATGGCTAGATAATTTCAACAAGTCCCTCTTCCATATCTTTTTCCAGCGCAACGCAGATGAACCGCAAAATGAGCAAACATTTGATACCGCATGTGATGGATTTGATGCCGTTCCTGTAGAATGCTTAACTAGGTACCAACCCCTTTCAAAGAACACTGAGACAAACAACGCTGTCAGAAAATAACAAAATCTAGCCGCCCCCCCCCCCAAATTAATTATTAGTTTAAAATCAATCACTTAAACTTTACTTTAAGGCTAGCTAGCCTCTAATTATTAACAATACATCCTCATTTCACAAATATTATTTATAAGAATTTAAAAAACGATAGTAATAACTACTTACTATCCAATTAATGAAGAGATTTAATATTTAAAGTTTTTCATACTTACTTTCTTAATTTTTTAATAATTAAATACTAACTATTTATAATCTATAAGCTTTTATTAAGCGAGATATAGTAAAAGAATCACAGCTAATAAAAAATACAATGTAAATTATAATTAAATTTTAAGTATAGAATTATAATTTATATTAAGTTAATAAACTTAAATAGTTTCTATAATTACTATAAAGTTATTATAGTTATATATATATATATGTATATATATATTAACTATTTATATTATTTAAGTTTTAATACTAAGCTAAAACTATAGTAAGTATTTTAAACGGATAAGATATAAAATATCTTTTTAGATAAATATAGTAAGTTTTACTATATAGGAA